>APFE031099520.1:0-31837 GCA_000404065.3 Pinus taeda
TTCAGGAGTGGGCACGGTTGCTTTTCAGAGGGAGCATGGAGCTCCTCTGACCTTGCAAATGTGATGTATGTGCCTGGACTAAAGAAGAACTTGGTATCAGTCACGATGTTGGAGGAAAAAGGCTACGATGTTGTCTTCAGTAAAGGAAAGGCATTTGTAAGACACATAGCCATAGGTCAGACCAAGAGGATAGGGATTCAGGTGAAGAATCTCTATAAACTAGAGGTAGATGATTGTGCAGCATTGAGTACGAAAGTAGAATTGGTGCAAAGCCAAGACATTGGCGAGTTGTGGCATAGATGGTTGGGCCATTTGCATCATGTGGCTTTGAAGATAATGCAACAGATATCTACAGGACTTCCCAAAGGTAAACTTGAGCAAGTTGACACATCCAAAGGTTGTACCTTGGGAAAGTACACCAAGTCTTCCTTTCATGGTCGAGACAGTCGAGAAGAGGCTATCTTAGAGCAAGTTCATACTGATTTGTGTGGACCATTCTCGATGGCATCCACAACGAAGAAAAGGTATTATGTGATTTTCATTGATGACTATTCTCGTAAATGCTGGATTTATTTCATGCAGAAGAAGGACCATACCTTCACAAAGTTTTGTGAGTTCAAAGCTTTGGTTGAGAAAGAGTCTGGGAAGAAGATCAAGGCCTTGAGAAGTGACAACAATGGAGAATATGTCTCTCAAGAGTTTAAGGATTTTTGCACAGTGAAAGGAATTAAACGAGAGTTGATGACACCTCATAACCCACAAAAAAATGGGGTGGCTGAGAGGAAGAACAGAACTATTGTAGGGGCAGCATGTGCAATGTTGCATGACCAAGGCCTACCACTTCACTTGTGGGCTAAGGCATGCAACACAACATTCTATTTGCAGAATAGAAGCCCGCATTGCATACTTGGGATGAAGACACCAGAGGAAGCTTTCTCTAGTAAGAGACCAAATGTGGGTCACTTCAGGATCTTTGGCTCGTTAGTATATTTCCATATGACAAAGGATGCATGGAAGAAGCTTGAGCCAGTAGCAGAGTTGGGGATATTTGTGGGGTACAATGATACACCTTACAACTATTCGGTGTACTAGCCTACTAGTCGAAGGACAGTGGTTCGTAGAGATCTCAAGTTTGATGAGTAGAAAGCCATGCGAGTTTCCCTTGAGAGGGAGATCCAACTATAGGCTATGGAGGAACTGTTGGTTCCTAAGGAGGACGAGCCTTCAACTGATGTGGATTAGCCGCATGCGGAGGTTCCAGGAGTGGATACATATGCTCAAGAAGAGTCTTCCAGAGATGGATGGAAGTGTATAAAAGAAGTTGATAGATTGTTGGAGGATGCGAGAGAGAATGTGGGAGCACCATCTTCTCAACACAGATAGAGGAGGTCATTTGAGAGGTACACTGGATACATGACCCTTGCTGGGGAATGTGTTGAGACCGAGCCATTTTCCTTTGAGGAACTAGTGCAGCAGCTGATTTGGGTTGATGCTATGGTGGAGGAGTATGACTCCATAGTTTGTAAGAGTGTTTGGGGCGTGGTTCTGAGACTGGAGAACAAGTCATTTGTGAGTTCTCGTTGGCTTTACAAGGTAAAGCAAGCTACTGATGGTAGTGTGGAGAAGCATAAGGTAATATTTGATGCCCGTGGCTTTTCACAGGTCGAGGGGATTGACTATGATGAGACTTTTGCTCCTGTCGCAAGGTACTCATATATCATATCTATGTTGGTACTATCAGCACAGATGGGTTGGAACATCCATCAAATGTATGTGAAGACTGCATTCCTCAATGGTCATATTGAGGAAGAGGTGTACATAGAGTAGCTGAAGGTTTTGAGACCTTTGATCATGAGTCATGTTATCACAAAATCAGACCCCGACAGGCTACTGATTAGGTAGACCTTGTGTAACTCTTTCAAACCAACTTTTGGCTAAGTCTTAGCCTCCCCAACCTGAGAGGGCTCTCTCACAAGATTAAAGATAACCCTCAGGCAGAGGAAAGGGTTGTTCATTTTTGTAATTCCTTGCAGTAGATTACTCCAAAGAATGATCACAATAGTGAGGAAAATTACATTGTCTATGGGAATCATGTAAAAAGGTAGTTGGATAGCACATCAAAGGAATTTTGTGTGGCTGAGGATCAGCTGTCTGAAGAGATAGAATGTTATGATGATTATCAAAATAAACATGTTCTCTTTGACCCTATAAATGAATACATGGCAAAGTTTTGCACATCAATATTTCATTTTCATTTGCTTTATGAAGATCAGGCACATTATGAGTTGATTTGGTCATCTCACTACCATGGTTATTTTGAGGTCGAATGTAGTCAAGAGCCTCCAATATCAGAAAGGCCAATTGATTGGCTTTATTGGAAATATCATGTTGCTTGACCTAAAGTGGAAATTGCAGCTAGTAGGTAGGTGGGAAAATGCAGATAAGCTCAAGTTTGACTAAGCATTTTTTAGTAGATGTAGATTTCTTTCTCCTACAATGATCATCAAGCTTAAGCCCGAGGTGAAGGCCTAAGAAGCTTGAAGGGGATGCTTGTCAAGCAATTGTCCATTTGTCATTAGAGGATAAAGCACTGGACCTGCGAGTTCTTAGCATACTGCAAGAGCACACTATCCCAAGTGGAGCCACAAGTTATCACCTAAGAAACAATTTCTAAATTGTTCACATCATTTGGATTGTAAAGGTTTGGTGTTAGTCCGGGTTTAGTTTTCTTTCAAATTTGCTTAATATCTAAGTCCTAGGAGTCTTGGTGGTATGGTTGAATAAAGGTCAAGCACTCCATTCTCATTCATCACTGGTTACATATCTCACATAGATTCCATGTATCAAATTTGTTTTAAGCTTCTTATGTGTTATGAAACTATCTAGGTGTTTTCGTAGCGCAAAACCCATAATTTACACTAGCTGCGCTACGAAATCAGGGATTCGTTTGGATCTGTAGCAAATCTCACCCAGCAGTCATATTTATCAAAATACGATGTGTTTACATCAACAGTTGTCAGCTTATACACTTCTTCTATCATATCCAACCGCTTATCCTCCTCATTAGGTTGTTAGGTGTCTTGGTACTGGCACATGTTTGCAGTTGTACTTTGCTCTGCGATTTTCGTCATTCAACTAGGCTTTCCGAAATGGTATCAGAGCAATTGGGGAAATAATAGATAAATGCCAGGTACTAGATTCAATAGTTTCACATGGATCTTTTCTTCAGAAATGCAATATCGAGCATTCCATTGTTGGAATTCGTTCACATATGGAATCTGGAGTTGAATTGAAGGATGCCATGATGATTGGCACTGACTATTATGAAACAGAGGCTAAGATTGCAGCACTCCTAGCAGAAGGGAAAGTACCTATTGTAATTGGAAAGAACACAAAAATAAGGAATTGTATCATTGACAAAAATGCAAGGATTGGAAAGAATGTTACGATTTCAAACACTGATGTGGCAATGCCTAAGAAGCCTTCTACAAACCCTAAAAAAGTAGTTGCTATCATACTAGGCGGTGGAGCAGGAACACGACAAATTCCTCGAAGCTTTGCAGCTATTTGATAGGTACTGGAAGAAGATTGAAGTGTTTGTTGGTTCAAATTCTGTTATTTAGATTCGTATTCATGCTCAAAAATACTTTTTGAAGGTTCAGAAAACTAGCAATGGAGAATACCCTGGTGTGGAAGATAGTTGGCTTGAAATTCTTGCAATGCAGGGACCGTCCCTCCTAGTGGTTGATATTTCTAGTTCAAACATGACAAATTCAGGGCTTTCACTATCACAAAATTGTCTAAATTTGCAGCATCTAAATTTTAACTGTTGTCAACGTATTTCTGATGCTGGACTAGAAGACCTCATAGGCCTCATTAGAGAGGGAAAGGACCATCAGAAGTTTGTGTCCCTTGCTACATCAGTTTTGAAGAGGGATTCAGTGGTGGTGAAACTTCAATATTTACATTCTCCAGAAACTGAAAATGACATGAAGCTAGTTACCCATCTTCTCGCTGTTGATCTTACCTCAAAGAGAGGGTTGAAATTTCTTCGTCATGGACTTCACTATCTGTTGGATGGAACCAAAAGGGTACTGTGCCAAGTCTTTAGAATTTATAAACCATTTAATGATTTGGTATGAGGCACAACATTTATATAGTTCACAAACAAGTAATACCAGTGTCGAAGCGTTTATTGAAGAAGTTGCTAAGCTGGCTGAAGAAAATGATTTGAAGTCAGATTGCTTGAGGTCTGCACTGTCAGAAATCTCATGGGACTCTTTCAAGGATTATTTGCAAAGGGTTTCTGTTTTTTTTTATTGTCAGAGTTTGGACTTGGTTCAGGCGATAATGCTGTCATTACAAATGGAAGGGTGGTCCTTCACAAAGAAGACAATTTTGTCAGTGATGATTTGAAGCTTTTGGAAACTGTAGAATATGATAGAAGAATCAAACCTGTAGCAACTATAATTGAGCAAGTTGAGTGGGAAGGAGTAGATCCGGATGACCTAACAAGCAGTGATTTTCTGAGTGATGCAATAATGGCAATTTCATCTGCAATGCCTATTCGTTCCCGAGGTGCTGATAATGCTCATTTTGAAGTTCTAAATGCAAAATACAATGCTTTGAATTCTAGAGTAGGCAATATCAGGGAGCACATTTTTCATCTTTACACAAGGAAGATTGCAATCAATGGCAACATTTGGACTTACAAACTTGACTTCACTTAGTTAAAAAAAAAAAACAGAGCAATGCAATAACTACATCAGGTTTGCGTGCCTTAGCGGGTCTTGTGAACTTGACAAGTCTAGATATGGAGATGTGCTCAGGGATTCATGGTGGATTGGTGCATCTAAAAGGGCTTACAGAATTAGAAGCATTGAACATTGGATGGTGCAATTGTATAAAGAACTCAGATATCAAACCTCTGGCTGAGCTTACAAACTTGAAGGAGCTACAAATTTCTCAAAGTCTTGTTGCTTTGACATATCTCAACATAAAGTCATGTTGTATAACTGATGCTGGATGCCAAAAGCTTGAAGGACTTTTGAATTTAAAGACTCTGAACATGGCCTATAACAATATTACACATGCTGGCCTAGTACATCTAATGGTCATTATTCATAGCCAGTTTGGTTCATGATGCTTCAGGCAACATTAGACAAGTTTTGTATTAACAAGTGTACATGAACCAGGTCTACAGTACATGAAAAACATAGCAACCCAATACGTTTTTTATGTAATCAAAGAAGAACAACATGGATAATTGGTTTCGAATATCTTTGAGGAAACCGAAAGCAGAAAAACAAGGGCAGTTTTCTACTCGCCAGCAGCAGTAAAGAGATAAGACATTAAGGACCAGCAAAGAGCTTTAAACATCCACTAAAGCTAAACTGAAGGAAACCACTTTTCAGAGAACGAATTTTGATTGTAATAAATGCTATGCTCAGCATTATGTAGAATTAGACTCCTAATTGTCTTAGGTTTCTAAAACTCCCAGTTAGCAGTTGTTGTATTTAATAGTTAGTTAAAGTTTGAGTAGGTGTCATAGCAAGCATAATTCGAGTTCCCCTCATGTAGGAGGAAGAATCTTAGCTATGTACAGAATTCTATATATAGGAGAGAGAGCAATGTACTTGAGGTGGGAAATTTATTGAAAAAAAATCTATGATATTTGGCTTTATGTAAAAAACTATGTTTTAGTAATACAAGACTTGGCTTTACTTCTCAGGTATCAGAAGGAGTTTATTGTTCAGAATGTTGTGTATTATCCTCTCCTCAGTATTTGCAGTGGTATAGATGTGTGATTACTTAGAAATCACTAATTATGCTCTAATTTCCTTCACATTTTTATAAATTGTGTTGTCTTATATGTTTCTAGTGTATTCTGAATGGTTGAATTCTAAATGTCCTGACTTCTATGTAAGGTTGATATCATTGTTATGCTGAAACTATTTTGACTCCATAAGACCAATGGATAATATCTAATTGTGTTTCCACCACTCTCATTTTTCTATCTTTGTTTTACAAGAGTTAGCCATCTTAATCTTAATCAAAAAATCATTAATCCTTTGAGAGAGCCCTCTCAGGTTGGGGAGGCTAAGCCTCAGCCTAAAGTAGGTTTGAAATAGTTACTTAAGGTCTTCCTGGTCAGCAGCCTTTCAGGGTCATATTTTAAGATAACAAGTCACATGTGTGCCAACTCAAGAGAGTGTTGTATGGGCTAGAGCAAGCACCTCATGCATGGTACACTAGGATAGACAACTACTTCACTGGGTTGGGCTTCACAAAGAGTGAAGTGGATGGGAACCTGTACCACATTATGGTGAAAGGTAAGGTGTTGATCATTGTTATTTATGTTGGTGATCTCATATTGATTGGTGATGATCAGTTGATTGTGTATTGTAAGGAGGACCTTGCAAGAGAATTCGAGATGAAATACATGGGTCTCATGCATTACTTCCTTGGCATGGAAGTGTGGCAAAAGGATGGGAAGTTGTTTGTGTCTCAGGCCAAGTGTTATAGAAATATTGGGCACTGCAACCCCAATCTTATATGTTCATAAACCAAGGGCTTATAAGTCCCTAAAAGTGTTTTTTCATACCCTAAAGGAACAAGGTTAGCTGATTACATCATTTCCCAGAAGTTCTCCATGAAAAACTGCTCAGAACTGGTCAAAACTGGACCATCTCACTTGCTCCATGGTCAAAGTGAGATGCATCCCACCTAATGCACACGGGGGGTTTGATGCATACTAAAACGCCCTTCTATGGCATGCGATGGACGAGAGTAGACAAATGGTAGAGACAGTTTGCAAGGTGGATGATCATGGAATCTTCCAGAAACTTCTCATGTGACACTTGCCTCTCTGAATTCACACAAGGATGAGTAAGAGATCATGAAATCTACAAGTGGAATTGAGAACTATCAATGAAATGACACTAATCAAAAACCCATAAGCTAACTCATCCACCTGCAAACATCTATATATGGATCCCTCACCCTAGAGATCCATGGGCTGGAATTTTGCATCTTGTAAGGAAGTGTTGTTGGTTTCTTTGTGGAACATCATAGTGTTGGGTGATCTATATTTTCATGAGGTGAAGAAGGGCTTTCATGCTGGGAGGATGGCGGTGGGTCAGATCAATTCATTGTAATCCTCTCTTCTACTAATTCTATCAATAAAGCTATTTGAGTTTTTCTCCATATTCTTGTATGTCTTTGAATCTTGAATTGATATATGCATTTGTATGGTCAATATATATCTGATCCTATATTGTTTATGATTGTATATCTCTATGCTTTGATGGTATTATGCTGCTTTGACTCTACAAGTGTTCTTTGAAATAGAAAAAGCGAGGAAGGAGCAACAAAGATCTGTCAAAGGGGGGAGGAAACAAGCAAGGAGCCAAGCGGAAGACTGAGGTTAGTAATTTATGCTTCTCTCTCATCTACTTCTCATAAAGGAAAACACAAGTAACTTTAGTTTGTTTGTTTCTAAGATAGCTACTCGTCTTAGTGGGACTAGTAGCTCTGAATGGACACTAGTTTTCCCGATAACAAAATGGCGACTCCATTGGGGAGCGAATAGCTTGTTTGCTTGTTCCTAGTTTGTTTACTTTATAAACTATAGATGGAGCCTGAAGTTATGCCAGCTAACCTTCGAATTGCTTTTGCTATTAAACTGCAAAGTAGATAAATGTTACTTCAGTCAATCTTCGAGTTATTTTATGAATTAAACATCTGACTTGCAAACATCCTAAGTGCCCTGGTGGTGGCTTAAGTAACCTCATTAGATCAGCCCCTATGCTTTGTATTTACTGACTATCATTAGCTCAGCCTAAATCCTTGAACTAAGTTGCAAACTATGACAAAAAACCATCTAAATTCTTGTCCTTGGACCATCACACTGTCTCCTTTTGACAGTCTAGATGCATCGCACCTCCCATGTGCTGTAGGTGAGATGCATCCATGTTTCCCTGTGTTACAGGTACGATGATCAAATAAGGTTGTTTCTGCCTCCAAATTTTGGTTTTTCTTCATTCTCTTAAGCTTTATTCAGGATTTTTGTTGTCTGTGATCAGTATACCACTGTTGAAACTCCCTTCCTTTGCATTATCCAGCCTCCACTGTACAAAGAATTATGAATGTTTTTATGTATTTTTCACCATTTACAGTTCTCCTTTACAAACAGTAGCTTAATCAAACTGTCGTCTTTTGATTTGAAAGTGTTGCAAGTGTCGTTTTCAGTCAAAGAAAAGAATACTTCTCTTTTTTATAGTTGATTACATTGTTACTCTTGTAATTTATTTGAATTAATAGTATTTCAAGTGTCGAAAGCAGTTTCAATTCAAATCCGCAAAGTGTCGTCCTTATCTTCCTTTCATCTTTTGAAAAGAAAATTGTTAGTACTGTCGCTTTGAAAAGATAATTTAGATTTGTACTTAGCATTCTTTTTGTCATTCACACATTAAGAAAGTAAAAAAAAAATACATGCATGTGCATTTGCATTTAGACTGCTTGTGGAGATTGATTTAGGACAGTGTATTTTAGTGTGTGCCCTTTGCTCTATGTTGAAAGAATTTTGCTTCTCTTTCCTTAGTAGCTAGGATTTTCATTGCAAAAAGAGAAAGTAAACGTCTGTTTATCATCTTAGATTGTATATTTAGGAGTTGTATATCTACATCATGCGATGAACCTTAAAGGCAAACTTCTTAAGAAAGATCAACTGTAAAATAAATTTTAATGAACATAAAAATGCTTTGGAACCTAATGCACAACATTTATAAGTTTAGGCTAGAGACGTATTCCAACGTCGTAAAGCCTGGTAACTATCACTTTCATCATAGGTTGGGTGATTCCTCCTCTTTGAGATGACAAGTGCCAGTACGAACTTGTGCTCCCACATACCGTCGAGTATATATTGGGAGACCACAATAGGCTACATCCTTTATCCTTAGGAAGCCGTCTCTACCACCCTATCGATCGCAATGCACTAAAACAAAGCATTCGGAGATTGACTGCCATACCGTAAAAAAGTATTCTGCAGTTTTTTCGATTGGTTTGGTAATCCCTCTGTCTAGATTTCCAGAGTAGTCCACTTTCGTTCCTTTTTAGACTCCTTAAAAGAAAAGGTCCATCTGAGCACTTGTCACTTCAGGCTCATTAAAAATCGAAGGCGACTAGAGTCATATTTAGCTTTTTCTCGACTCTTAAAAATTGAAAAAGTAAGTTGTGTCAAAGCGTCATAAAAATTATTTTAATCAGAATAACATTCTTGTTCCCTTGTTGATCTTAGGTTGAGAAAATGGAGTCCACCAACCAAGGATTTCCCCATGGGGGGAATCCTATTCCTTTCTCCTCTTGGGGAGATGTTGGTGCACCTCATATGGCCACATTGTCCCTTCTAGGACTGACAATTGGCCTGCCAGTATGGCTCTTCTCAACCTCTGTTGTTCAAATCACCATGATTATTGAGAAATCAAATCAGAAACTGGATAATATTAGAGTTACCCCCCAACCTTCTACTTCATTTGTTTCTCCCTCTCCTTCTTCCTCTTTGCTTCGTGAAGCTAAAAACCAAGTAACTGAGAAGAAGAAGAAAGGGAAGGAGAAGAAGAAGAAGAAGCCAACGATGAAAGGGGGCAACCAAGCATCGTATAGCGAAAATACACACACTGCACCATCCAAACCTAAATCTCCATGTGTCATTGGTAAAGGGGACCACTATCATCGAGGTTGTCCTTGCATCCCATGGATCTTAAGGGACTAGTCTCCCCCGCTTGCACAATCCGGTGTCCTCAACCTCTGACAATCATGTTGAAAGTACACCATCAACTAGTGAAAGTGAAGTCACTATATATAAAGGAATATCTAAAATTCCCTATAGACTGTGTGAAGGCGATCATGCCATCCACCGTTGTCCCTTCCTAGACGAAGATAAAAGAGTCTTGGATAACCATCCTGCTTCAATGCTACGGCTTCCTCCTCGATACAAGAAACTCTTACCGAGTCCATCACTAGTTGAAAATATAACTGACACACCTTTGTGGTCGGTCAAAGCATCTATCATTGAAGATAAACCCTCTGAGTCCACACCGGACCAAATTCAACAGGTTGAGACGGTAGTCGACCTAGTCTTGTCTTGAGAAGGTCTACCTTCAGATGATACAGTCACCAAAGAGAATGAGAATGACACCATTCAAATTCTTTTCGTAAACACAGACTCCGATGAACATGGGGGAAATCTACACATTCCTTTACCACAGGAAGGAAGTTTGTCGGAGATGTATCCAGACGTTTATTCGGTCCCACCTCCAAGCAACCTAGTCGTTTCCTTCGATTGGAATCTACTAGGCAGACCCCGTCTACCATCTAATGTACCATTCTGAATCATTGTACAAGCTTACAGAATGGTCATGGTTGGTGCTATCATAGATGAAGGGGCTTCTGTGAGTATCCTTTCCTCAACTGCTTGGAAAGCGATTGGTTCGCCATCACTTCTGCCTGAGATGCGAAATCTATCAGGCTTCAACAAAGGAACTAGTCGACCATTAGGGATCCTTCCAAATTTGCCTATAACTTTGAGAAGGAAAATTGTTTATCTAAATGTAATGGTAGTCCAAGGGCCTTTAGATTACAATCTACTCCTTGGGCATGTCTACATTTATAGGATGGGAGCTATTGTTTCCTCACTCTTTCGAGTGATGTGTTTTCCATACGAAGGCAGAGTGGTCCAGCTCGTAGACCGGCTTTCATTCCCCGGTTCACACATAGCTAATAGTCAAGTGCCATCCCTAACTAGTATTTTTGTGTAAGGAATGTCTCATCAATCTACAGTCAATCCACCTGATGAACGCGAGTGATTCAATGAATGTGACTAAACCCAGGGGGCATGCACCCTGGTCTGCTTCGGCAGGAAAACTTTAGGTATATGGCAGGTTTCCGTGGAGGATATATGACTAGTCTGACACACCTGTTCGTTTAGGAAAATGGGATTAGACTGGAATAATATTCCCTCGTCAAGGTTAGGTGATTGGAACTAGAATCACCTTCGTCTGTTTCAATGGACTAAGTCGAGGAAGTGTTTCTGTCTACTGCGCAGGTGGAACCATCTTGTGGATGTAAGAACCTCTGTATGGTAGCCTGGAAACTCTACATCGCTATACCTGGGGGCATGCAAAACTTTTTGCATGCAAGTGAAAAGCAACAATTTATTTTCTTATTTTGTAGGTTCCTCACCCTTTAAACTCATAGGATTGGTCGTTCCTATCTTTCATAATGAAAGGATCCAAAGCAAAGTTGCGAATGGGGCAAGCTCCCTAAAAACTGAACCTACTGATGATACATCCTTATTATACGACTGGCACAAGTAGTTTTACGCAAAGTTCAAGCTCGTTAAAAGATAAACCTAGCGATGAGAATATGTTTCACCAGAGTTTAAGCTCATTAAAAAATGAACCCACCTTTGGTAAATAACCATTGTGATCGCATTATTATTAGCTTTTGAGCCTTGGTCGTGTTCTTACCATCACCTCCACTCTTTTTTAGCCGATCATATGCCTACATTTGATTGTTTACCCCTTTTGAGGAACAACTGCGATGAGTGATCCTATTAGCCACCTTCTTTACACTGCCATGATTAAAAAGTTCCAAACCTTACCTAGAACCATCTGCTATCCAAAATCATCACTCGTTCCTCAAAAAAAGAGTCTTCTTTAAGCTCTTTTCATCTGACTCGTAAAATATGAAAATATTGTCAAGCAATTGGCCTCTCCAGCTCATTGAAGTGATTGGAAGTGCCATCCCTCCTCTAGATTTTAATCTTTTTGGACCTGAGGGATCATTACACAAAAATATTGAGTGCTTGTCTTGTTCGGCTCATTAAAACAATCGAAAAGTCATCCCTTTCGTATTATTTTATACTTTTTCAGACTTAAGGGAATATATTATGAAAAAGGACTACTGGAGTTTCCTTTCTATCTCTTTTCAGACTCTCTAAAATTGAAAAGGACCGAGTTATCCTTGTCATTAAACTCATCAAAACAATAGCAACAAAAATGTCCGTGCAGACAAGAGCAAGTTTCACTATCACTAGGCTCGTTAAAACATAGTGATGGGTTTGCCCGAAGGGAAAATTATAGAAGAAGCATATGTTATCCTCCTCAAGCTTGACAAAAATAAAGAGGTACTGGTCAGCAATGACTGAGGAAAAATTGGGAAAAAAACTTGAAGAAACGTTATTGGTAGCAAGTCACTTACACGACATTTTCACTCCATCACCATGATTGAGTCAGGTTGGGTTATTTCGTTCACTGGTCATATCACCATTGGTCCACCGTACCATCCATTTTTGGGGTTAACGCTACCAATCCATTTCAGTGTCACCGATATGTTCAGGAGAAGTCGCTTAGAGAATTCACCAACCCAGCTTGTGTCTCATCCACTGCAATACCTTCACCCTTCTTTCTCTCATGACTGCCACCCTGAACCTTGTATCATCAGATCATTTTCACCTCCACAAAATCATTTGCTGTGTTTCGTGTCGTAGATGTGGGAATCATTAAGGCCCTCCTACGATGGGTCACTTCTTTTTGATGTCAGCTCATTATCTAAGAATTTGACTTAGGAACAACCCTTTCAGTACTTTGAGGTTTGCATACCTCAATGGCAAGTTTCTCACTTCTGGCGGCAGGTTTACATCAATGGCCTTCGACCGAAATATTTTGCGTGGTGTTCGACGTCAAGTCTCATTTTCACACCACGTGAATTGTACTGTAGTACCTTGAGGGTCATTATCATTATTGATGATTCCTCTCGCACCTATTAACAGCTTACATCATTGGCTGGTAATCAGGAAATGTCTTTCCATGTTTGACTTCAGAACATCTTTTCACATGGATCGACTTGTACTTCGGGCGAGGATTGAACTAGTTTGAAGACCCTGGATCTACTTTCATCCATCCAGGCTGTGATATATTTAGGAAAATAAAGACATCAAATGTACATCATAGCTGCACATATAATCATCCAAGCCAAAGGATGATGGCTCTACTAGAATCATCTGTCTGCCATACAGACGGTTGTCTGTCCAATGTACATGAGAATGAATTTATAAAGCTAAGCATGGGAATGCCCACCTCAGCTAGATCATGAAAATATTATGAAGATAATGTATCGTATTGTATCTTATTACAGGTCACCTTCCAATTCGAAAAACCTCGGATCCTCATGATAAAGCATTTCACCCGACATCAAAAGATTTACGACCTCATGCTTTAGGGGGCAACTGTTATAGACATATTTGGGCATGCAACCCAATTTATTATGTCATAACCAGGGCTTCTAAGTCCCTAAAGTTTTTTTCATACCCTAAAGGACAAGGTCAGCTGATTACATCTTTCTCCAGATTCTCCATGAAAACAGCTAAACTGTCAAATTGTGGACATCTCACATGCTCCATAGTCAAAGTGGATGCATCCACCTAATGCACATGGGGGGTGCGATTGCATTTACTGAAAGCCCTTCTATGGAATGGATGGTGAGGAGTAGACAAATCGGCAGGAGACAGTTTTGTTAAGGTGGATGTCATGGAATCTTCCAAAAACTTTCTGTGACACTTTGCCTCTCTGAATCGCTAGGATATGAGAAGAGATCATAAATCTCCAAGTGGAATAAGAACTATCAGAGAAATGCACTAATCAAAACAAGAGCTGACTCACCCACCTGCAAACAATTCTATATATGGGATCCCTATTCTAGAAGATCCGATGGGCTTGGATTTTGCATCTTGTAAGGAATGTTGTGGTTTCTTTGTGAAACATCATAGTGTGGGTGGATCTAGCTTTTCCTTGAGGTGAGAAGGTATTTCATGTGGAGGATGGCTCTGGTCAGATCAATGGGTTTGTATATCTCTCTTCTACTTTAATTCTATCATAAAGCTATGAGTTTTCTCCATATTCTTATATGTCTTTGAATCTTGAATTGATAATATGCCTTTGTTTGGTCAAATATATATCTGATCCTATATTTTTGGATGTAGATCTCTATGCTTTGATGGTATTATGCTGCTTTGACTCTACAGGTGTTCTTTGAAGCGGGACAAGCGAGGAAGGAGCAGCAAAGATCTGTCAAAGGGGAGAGGAAAAAAGCAAGGAGCCAAGCGGAAGACTGACGTTTGTACTCTCTACTTCTCTCTCATCTACTTCCCATAAAGGAAAACGCAAGTAAATTTAGTTTGTTTGTTTCTAAGATAGCTACCTGTCTTAGTGGGACTAGCAGCTTTGAATGGACACTAGTTTTCCCGATAATAGCAAGTATGCCAACTAGATACTCAGGAGATTCTACATGGAGAAGTGCAAGGCCATGCAGAATCCTCTAGCAAGTAACTAGAGGATGGAGGTTCCTACTTCTAGAGAATTGGTAAAGGCTACTATGTACAGGCAGCTTGTGGGTTCACTGATGTACTTAGTGAAAACACAACCAAATTTGTGCTATGCGGCGAACCAGCTGAGTCAAGCGATGGTTCAGCCTACCAAGATATTTTGGAAGGTGACAAATCATTTATTAAGATACCTCAAAGGCACATCTCAGTATGGATTATGGTACTGACTAGCAGAGGGAGTGAAGCTAGAGGGCTTCACTAATGCAAATTGGGCAAGGAGTCCATCATATCGGAAGAGCAGATCAGGAGGGATTTTTAGCCTTGGGTGAGCGGCAGTTTCTTAGTACAGCAGGAAATAGAGTTTGGTTGCACTCATCTTGGCAGAGTCCGAATACATGGCTGCAAGTCAGGCAACATGTGAGGCCATATAGATGCGAAATATCCTAGTTGGTTTGTTTGATCAGAGGATGGATCCAACTGTGATCTATTGTGATAATCAGAGTTGTATCAAACTCTCTAAGTATCCAGTATTTCATGATAGGTCTAAGCACATCGACATCTAGTATCATCATCTCAGAGACTGTGTAGCGAGGAGGATCATGTTGCTACAGTATATTTCGACAGAGGAGCAAGATGATAAAATTTTGACAAACGCATTGTCAAAGTGTAAATTCGAGTTCCATAGAAATAGGATCGGGTTGGCAGATAATCCCTTTCTTGTTGAGAGGGAGTGTTGAAATAGGGCAACAAGAATGTTCCAATTTAATTTGTCCTTGGATTAAATTTTTAGTTAAAATCTAATCTAGTCTTAACATCTACTTGGAAATAATTAATTAATTAATTTTAAACTATTTAGTTGGAGAAATTCAAGTTAGAAGTCTTTCTGAAGTCATGCAAGAGTTATCCCTTAAATTAAGGAGATAAGATTGAGCTATATTTGAGTTGTAATTAGTTAACTCATTTTACTGAGTTAAGTCCAATTAAATTAGATCCAAACTGCTTGAGGAACTAATATTGAGTTAATAATCAGTTGATGCATTAATGCACTCAACTAGTGCTACTCTAGTTAACTAAATATTCCCTCATCAGAAACTCATGCATGTCTATTATGAGAAAGACCCAGTTGAGATTAATGTTCAAGTACAGTGTACTATCAGTTGCATGTGTTTTCCCATGGATAAAACTCATGCATGCAGTCAAGGGTTTATCCTTGAAGATTATGCAGTTTTGAAGAATTGATCATCCACTTGGTAACAGGAGATCATCCCCAAGGAACATCGCAAGGAAACAGGAGCTTGGAGGGTGGAGAAGAAGGCTCGAGAGAAGACAAGGTTTCCTGTGAGGACTGTACTGAGAGCTGGCTAGCTGTGAGAGCTAAGTCTTTGTATAATTCCTATATATTTCCACTATGTATGATAATACAATAGTGTGGGGTTTTTAGCTAAGGCTTTCGCCAAAGTATTTTTATGTGTATTGTGCATTTGATTCTTCTTCTTCTGGTTATATTTTTCAGCTCCATCTTTAAGCTTTTGCAAATTCATAGTATAAGTAGGTTATAGTATTCTGCTTTATTTATATTGCATTATCGAGTTAACTTACATCATATTTTCTACAACACTAGTTTCTCCTTCCCTTTGACCTCATATCCTTGTGGCTGCTCCATATAGATCTCCTCCTCCAAATGCCCATGGAGAAAGGCCGTATTTACATCTAACTGCTTAAGATGAAAACCTTCACCTACTAGTAGTCTTAAAAAAGTTATGATTGAAGTCATTTTAACAATAGGAGAAAATATCTCATCAAAGTCTATACCTTTTTTTTGTGCAAAACCCTTCACCACAAGTCTAGCTTTATACATTTTTCTACATCCATCTTCTTCCTTCAACCTGTAAACCCATTTATTCTACAATGATGTTTTACCTGTAGGCAACCTGACTAAGTCCCAAGTATAGTTATGTACCAAGGAGTCCATCTCTTCTTTCATGCCTAGCTCCCACTTCTTCCTGGTTTCTACCTACACTCCTTCTTCATAACATTTTGGTTCACCATAATTAATCAACAATACATAATATAATGAAGGAATGTATCGTTCAGGGGGTCTACTTATCCCGGTAGATCTTCTAACACCACTTTCAGGTGTTTGAGGTGCCTATTGTTGTTGTGGTTTTTGTTGTTGTTCTAGTTGTTGATCATTATGATTTTTAGACACCTTTACTTTTTCTGTGATCTCATCAAGCACTGTGTATTCTTTGTTTTCTTTTTTTGTTTTCTTTTCTACATCTGATCCTTATACTAAAGCTTTTCATTGAATATGACATCTTTGCTCCTAATGGTTTTGTGATTTTCATAATCATATAAACGATAACCAAAATAATTAACACCATATCCAATAAAGGTACATTTCTTTGATTTTTCCTCAAGCTTTGTTCTATTTTCTTCATTAATGCGGACAAAGGCTTCACAACCAAAAGTATTTAAAAAAGAGTAGTTTACCTTTTTACCTGTCCATGCCTCCTCTGGAATACCTCCATTCAAGGAACTTGAAGGCCCTCTATTTATTAGATTAACAACGGTATCTATAGCATCTACCCAAAATTGTAAAGGAAATCTTGCATGCAATCTCATGCACCTTACACGCTCCATGATTGTCATGTTCATTGTTTTTGACACACCATTTTCTTGTGGTGTTCCTAGTAATGTCTTCTCTCTGCGAATTCCATGTTACGAACAGTATTTATCAAACTCTTTGCTACAATATTCTCCTCCATTATCTAATATGAGACATTTCAGCCTTTTTCCTGTCTCATTTTCAACCAAATATTTCCATTTCTTGAAAGTATCAAATACATCATATTTATTTCAAATACAATAAATCTAGGTTTTTCTAGTTGCATCATCAATAAAACTAACATAATAGCAGATCCACCGAGAGATGATACCTAAGTAGGTCCCCATACATCTGTATGCACAAGCTCTAATTTTTACTCTTCTTTTCTTTCCCAAATCTAAGGAATCTGACTCTCTTATGTTTTCCATAAACAAAATTCTCACAGAATTCTAAATCAACATGCTTCAAAGCTGACAAGAAATTTCTTGAGTGAAGAATCTTCATCCCCTTCTCACTCATGTGCCTGATCCTATGATACCACAATGTTGTATTTACTCCTGTAGAGGTTAGATCATTAAAAGAATTAAAAATACCATTGCATAAATACAATGTACTAGCCTTTTATCCTTTTGCTATTACCAGAACTCCTTTAGTGATCTTTCATGTTTTATCTATAAAATTAGTTACACAACCTTCACCTCCCAATAGCCCTGTTGAAATTATATTTTTCTTTAGATCTGGAACATGGCTTACCTCCTTCAATAGCCATTGGTTTACATTCGACTGTTTTATGAAACATTTACCCATTCCAATGATTTTACAGGATTTATCATCACCCAAATGAACCTGTCCAAAATATCTTTGAACATAATCATGAAAATGGTTCCTATCAGGTGTGGCATGGAATGAGGCCCCTCAATCTACCACCCATGCATCAATGATATTTTTTAAAGAAAGAATTAAAGCATCTTGCAACACATCACCTATCACATTTTCTTCGTGATTATTTTCCTGATGTGTGTCTCCTTCTTTCCCATTCTGAGACTTACAGTCTTTCTTCAAGTGTCCTTTCTTTCCACATTTCCAATACACTATTCCCAAAATCGACTTGGATCTGCCTTTCCTTGACTTACTGTGATATTCTAGGCTCTTTCTCTTTCCTCTTTCTATTTTTCTTCCCCTAGTCTCTGTAGTCAAAACATTACCTGATGTCTCACCATAGATTTTCCATCGCATTTCCTCCCTAAGGATTGCACCGACAACATCATCAAACATGAAAGTACTAGATCCATAGATAGAGTTACTAATGGCCATAACTAAACCATTCCAACTTTCTGGCATTGAGCACAAAAATAACAGAGCCCTAACTTCATCATCAAAAGTTACCCCTAGAGAATATAATTGACCGTTATCTATATTAAATTCCAAATCCACCTTCTGACATATTCATATTAAATAGACGCTTCATAAGAAATACCTTATTTGAGGTCTAGGGTTTTTCATATAGTTTGGTCAATGCTGACATTAAACCCTATGTTGTCGTTTCCTTTGAAATATTAAAGGCTGCCAATGCCATTAGGCACAGTCATATTGTTCTAAGTGCCTTTCTGTCAAGAATATCCCATTCTGTGTATGTCATATTCATCGACTTCTTTGACTTTCTACTCAATTGTAGGTACAGATATTTCTGATACATATAATCTTCCATCTGCATCTTCCACAGCTTGTAGTTTTAGTCGTTAAATTTTTTGACCCTAAACCTACCATCTTCTACCATTACTCCAACCCAAACCAGGAACCCTTCTCTCCTGCAAGTTTATCAGCCAAATAGACCTTCAGCTCTAATAGTAGTTGTTAGAAAATTATATATTACAAATAAATGGAACACATAAAATATTGCAAAAATATAAATACAGAAAACGCATAAAACAAGAGAGACACAAATATACTTGGTTGACCTAATTTGGGCTACGTCCACGGAAAAACAACTAGTCCTTCCTTTATATTATCCAGCAAAATGAAGAGATACAACCTAGAGTTGATTCGTTGTAATTTCCTCTTCACTCTCACACAATATCCTCTCCCTTTCCTGCTTAGAATACACATCTACAAGCCGCAATACAATTCCCTCTATATAGCGAGGGGTTGCCTTCTAGGGAAAAAACCCTAAATTAAACATAAATTCTACCATTAGATCATCCACCTAATGAACGGTCCAGATTGACTACAAAATTATAATAATTTACAAGGAAATTTTACATCTATTTTTAGCTTCGGGGATAAGTCCCCCCCACCCGCACCTCCTGGCGTGGAGGGGTGTACAATCTTCCTAGGGTACACATCTGTCTGAAACAAAGACCTTTGAATAAAGAAGATATTCAAGATCCACACCCAACAAAGTCTTAGATCCTGTAGGTGAAAAGGGCCAAACAAATAGTTGTAAGGATATTCAAGAAAAAATTTCAGTTCCAAATATTCACCTAGTGACTCAAAAATTTTGAAATACTGCATCGAGATGAAAGACCTCCTAGGTAAGGATATCTATTGTGAAACAATTAGGTACAATATGAAGAACTACTTCCAATAATTTTTGGTTTTGTTGATTAGTCTCTTGTCATTTTTCCCTTTGTATTTGAAAATGTATTTTCTCAATTTTATACATTAGAAAGATTATAAGTTCAATATCTTATTTGCTTCTTTTGAATAATAAATTTTGGTATCTTCTCATAATTTTCAATTGGATAAGCCTTTTTTCATTATTTCTTCTTGAAAACAATGATAATCCATTTATAGCATTACCTTTGAAAAGATCACTGGAGGAATAAACCTGTGTATCCATTCCTCTGATGACTATCAATCCTAAACTATTATTTAAACAATTACATGATAATTATTACCCTTGGATTTAAAATAAATGCATAGCTCTCAAGTTTCCTTCAATTCTCCATGATGTGCATGTCAAATATATTAAATCCCTTCGCAGATTCAATGGAGAGGATGATATTTCAGTAAAGGAACATATGTCATCCTTTCAATATTATACCAATTATATAGAGATCAAGTATGATGATTCCTTCTTGAGAATGTTTAGTCACTCTTTTAGAAAAATATTATAAAGAATGGTTTAGAAACTTTCCTTCTAGATCAACTAGTTCTTGGGTAGAGTTTGTGATATTTTCTTGGATACATGGGATGAAACTAAACCCCATCATTACTCTCTTTTTTTAATTTTATTCCATGAAAAGGAATTACGGTGAAACTCATTCAAATTTCAATAGGAGATTCTAAAGGTTATACATCAATATGCCTTATGAAATCCAACCTTTTGAAGCTACTTCTAAGATAGCTTATGCATATGTACATGAAACTAACTTTTATTCCTTCTTAGAAAAATAAGATACCTACATTAGAAAAAAATTTATTGATGCTAGGGAAATAGAAGAAAACTTTTGGGATGCTTATGGTAATTATCAGCTTATAAACAGTTATCAAGTAGCTCATATTCCATTTGTAGATATAGAAAGTTTATATTAAGGCATTGAATTGAAGAATGTGTATAAAAATCTAGAAAATACACCCCTCCTTGCTATTTCATAAATCAATTATCAATCATCAACCGAAAGGACTAGAGGAATAACACATTATTGTTGATGTTATGACCAAGGATTTATAGATTTTGGAAATTTATGATGTGTTATATGATGTTGACTAGATTTTTCCTATCTTTCTTAATTATATATATTAGGGTCTAAAATATTTCAACCATAAAAAAGAAAACGTTAGAATCTTGAATCAAGCTATTTAGTTATATAATCAACCTATCAGGTTTTAGCGAGGATGATAATATTAATTGTTGACATTATCTTAAGTATGTTATTATGATGAGCTTAGGAAATATAAAACCAGAAGAAATTATTTTTCTCATTATTAAGTTGAAAAGGTTGGTCGTAGAATCAACAGCGAAATCACCAGTGCACATAAGGTGGCTTGACCTTTTAAAGCTCATGGCATAAGGTTAAAATCCCCATAGTTTTGACTCCAAAAGCATATGACAACTAACGAATACAAATATATGTGGATACACATATTTCATTTCTAAAGTCATTCAAGGATCATTAAATAACGAACAACATCATACAGGAATTTTTTCGTCAAAATTCTATTTTTTTCTCAAGAGGTACATTATATTAGACAGAAGAATAAATCTGAATTTCAACCCCTAATGTTCATTTCAATTTTTAATGTATGAAAAGCATGAAATTATAAATTTTATCGTTGCTAATGTGATGTAATGCATTCTTAATGTTCAGTAGAAAACAAGCACTTAGTAATTTCATATTTTGTGTCATCTTCGGACATATTTTGTGGTTGCACTATGTAGGTAAGAAGGTGGTCAAACCCCTTGCACAGCTGCAAAACCTATTCCTATAGTGACTGTTATTTGACTAGTCATGGAATTAGGTATTTCTTATTAACCTAGCATCTCATTGACATATCCATTTAGGTAAAAATATTGTAATCATGGCATGAATAAAAATAGATTTGACCAGACATGTAAGCCAATCTATACTATAATAGAGTAAGAATAAATATTTATAGTACTTTCCCTAAAATTTGATTCCAGATCTGCAAATCTGCTATGTAGATGGGATGCTATTCATAATGAGTTAAGTTGAAATGAGTAATTAAGTTGAAATGAGTAAGTATGGATGGAGATAAAAAAAAAAATCAACCATCAGTTCTAGACATAAATCCAAGTGGAAAACCATTTATTAGTTTTACCAAATTTATGTTCACCAACTTTTTAGTTAGGTTGGTAACAGCATGTTCATGGTAATTCTAGAATTGCAGACACACATTTGCGAAGAATTCATTGGAAAGCGAAGTTTCTGTTGCTTTGGTTTTTCCACATATTCTAAGTCACTAACCTATAGTTGAGATTATCAATGTAATAACTTCCTTTTAAAGGTTAAACTAATTACGAACTAATTATTCTTATATTTTTCGTGGGTAATGAATAATAAAAATATGTTTTCAATCAAAAGTTCAGAAATATGAGAATCTATCCAAATATGCAATTAGTTATCCTTTATGTTTTTTTCTTATTTTTGCTTACTCTAGATAACAAGCTAGGGATAAAAACTAACACCATTAAAGAGTTTAAAAATTTATATGGCTGATAGAAAACCAAGAAAATGAGAAAATGATCCTTGGATATATTAACATATTGGGCAACCTTCCAACTAACAAAAATCTCGTGGGAAGAAAGAGGAAGAGGAAATGATGTAAATTAGCATTCACACATGCTTGTCACCAACCTCTGTACACTTGTGCTTTCCTTTCAGGAGTTTTGGTTTGGATAGAAAGGAGAAAATGCCATCGTTTACACTTATTTTTACGACTGATATTTATAATATTTGTATGGTTCTTAATTATAATATTCACGACATTTTGGATATAGTAGTTGACATTGGTGAAAAGTACAATTTTTAATTTAGATTCTAGATATACTAATAAAATTATAATTGCAAGGTGTACCAAATAAGAGAAAACTTTTGTGAAAGCTCAATTTTGTTGCTGTCAATGTGGAAGCATAAAACTTAGGTTTACAATAAAAATATGTTAGAGACTATCATTGATACTATCAATCATGAGACCTATTGGAAGATAATATCTATTTGTGATAGATTCATCAAGAACTAAAAGGAGTTATGAACACATGGTTTCCTAACTAAAGGCTATAAATTATTCTCCATGAAGAAAAACAATGTGGTGCACAAGTTGATGGCTAGCATATGCAAGCTAGGCAAGTGAATATTCTATGAAACATATAGTGATGTTGACCAAGTAAAGGAATGGGTTTCAATTGAAATCTAACATGATTGATGTTTTAATTTGATTATTTCCATAAGATTACTATGATAAAAGGATGTCGAGTTCTTATTTGGAAGTGTAATCATGTTGTAGCTATTTGAATGTACATGTCAAAATTATTAGTAATTTTGACCCCATTGATGCACAAGCATAACAACAATCATATTTAAGAGAAAAATAACAAGATCTAATTAGGTAATTTTCTAAGCACCATAACATATCGCTGCAAACATGGATGTGCTAACAAGTTTAGTAATTTCTAGTAAATACATTGTTAGACCAATATATAGGTCATTTGCCAAAACACCGTTAAGCCATTGAATGACAATTTTTTCCTTTTTTTACATGTTAAAAGGGTTTGTACATCTAGTGGGTGCTTTTTTCTAAATGATGTGAATATAGAGGGCACATAAATGCTTGTTTATCTCAAACATTGCTTCTTCGGCTTGGCATTCCCTCTCAAGCATGGATACATTCCTTCATATCACTTTCCATTATTTAAAATAGATTTATTGCAGTTTCCATTGGTTAGAATGTGTGTTGAATGTTATTTTGGTGATTCCATAGGTTGAGGTAGTGTAGGAAATTTTGTGTGTTGTTGGTTTCTACCAACCTAACATATTGAGGATAAATCCTCAAGAGTCCAAGTCCCTTTTTTTTCTCTCCTTGATGCATCGAGTGAGTCTTCATGAAAATTTTACAATTGTTAGAAGTATTAAATCATAAGTTGTACATGGTAGTAAATCTTAAATGGGGAAAAGTTTAAAATCCTCACCCAATTGGAAAGTATAAGAAGTTGGTAATGTTGCATACATTTTGCTAAAGGTATTTGGATGTTTCATAGGTGAAATATTGAAGGTTTGATGGTTGCATATCTCATCCAAGATCTTAGGGAAGAATGTTGAAGTATTATCTTCATTAAAATGAAGGTTTTCTCTTCATGCGAATTATGTAAGCCCAATATGACTTAATGAAACAGTAGCATCAGATGGAGAAAACCCAATGAAAAAGAGATAGTTGGAAATTTATCACAACATGAAGATTGATGTTTCATTATCATAAATTTATAAAATATTTAAAGGGCTCAAAGTATTTCTAACTTCAACCATAAATATTAATTTAGAAAACATATATAGAAAAAAGGATTAGAAGTTAGAGTTTGGAGGAAGATAAAAAATGAGAATGAAAGAGGAAGAAGTGATTGGATGGTAGAGTTTCGAGGAGGATGAAAAGAATAATGAAAGAGGAAGAAGGGCTTAGGGTTTTGTGCACTAGAGGGAGGATAAAGTGCTTACTACAATAGAGTAGTACACCAACAAGTGGATTCACCACTCACCGTGCAATTTGTTTTTTCTTATTCCCTACTAGTGTCCTCTTTGTTATCAAGAATATGTTCTTCTTGAAGTGGCTATGAGCCCTTGTAATTTTTTTTCAATCATCATGAAATATATCTCAAACTTGTTCTAATTATTTCATTGTTATCTTGAATATTTAGTCAATAGATAATTCCAATGAAATACATGTTATTTTATGGGTAATGTTGGCATATTTTTAATCCTTTGAGTGAATGTTTGTATTAAAATTTTATAATAGGTCTAGCATTCATTCCTACCTTTTCGTGATAAAGGTTGTGTTTCTTAGAAATAAATATTTTTTTAGGAATTCGACTATTGTAAGCTATTGGATTTGGGTAGAAATTTCATTTTTTTTTCATGTATGCAATTAAATCTATCCAAGCTTCTCTAATATGCTCTCTCTTGTCAAGAGAGTTAATGAATATCACCCTTAATAACTCTCTTAATTGTTACTCCTTAGTACAAAGGAGCACTTATGATGCTTGCATTAGTATTGAGTACTTTTCTTCTACGCCATTCATTTATGGTTTGATGTGTTTGCATTGCAGGATAAAGGTGCCCATTTAAAGGATCCTAGTCTCAAGACACAGTTCAAGTTAACTAGTATATTTGGGCATTATTACTCTAATTATCACCGTGCATATTTATTTTTCTTATTCTCTACTAGTGTCCTCTTTGTTATCAAAAATATGTTCTTCCTAAAGTGGCTCTAACCCAAGAGCGAGTGTAAAGAAAAAAATGGGAAGGACATGGTCCTCCATAAGGCGCCTTGGCACTGTTATCTTCCACAGAATAGTCACAAGGAACAACACTACCAAATACATGGAAGTGGTTTCTATTTGACCTAATTTTAGGCTATGCTTATTCCAATGTTGTATTTTTTAAATACTTTGTAGCGGTGCAATTTCCTATGTAATTAGCATAATTGATATCTTCTGCCTAGTAAGAAGACTTAATTATTTAGATTAGATCATACAATTACCATTTCCTTTAAGGTAATTGATCCTTTCTTTCAGCAACACCATTTTGTTTTGTTGTATATGGAAGAATATGTTGCATTTGATGTGTTAAGTGTTGTAGTAAATTGTTAAATATATTATTAACTTATCCACCTCTATCATATTTATTAACATATAAGGTTGATTTCTAAATTTGTTTTCTACAAGGGCCTTATGGACCCAAAAAATATCAAAAAATCTACTCGTAAATTTAAAAACATATTCACAAGTGCGTCTAAAGAAGTTGCTAATGAAATTGGAAAAAGCACTTGACACTAAAGGAAGAAGAAGAAGAAAGTGGACCACCAAAATCATTATGAATAATCTACAAGGGGTTGAGACATGCTAAGAGGTGCATTTTTCAAAAGTATCCTAATAATATTTTCCTAGAGTAGAGCTAGCACAAACACAATCTCTATAAGAAATGAGAGGAAGACCAATTGTCAAGACCAGAAATTGTCCTATTTCTACCCAGGTATGACACCTATTTTGTTCACTTGTTTTACCTATTTCAAACCCCTTACCCTACACTTCCATACCCCTTTTAATGCAATAATGAAGAATTAAGTTCAATTGGCATTTTATTAAAAGGGTTGAAGGTAAATATTTATTTTTTCCAAAATACCTTTGCTTATGTTTATTTTCTAGGATTAATGTTTATTAACAAGTCACTAATGAAGGTTGTGCTAATCATGTACTATTTATAGAGATCCTACATCTCCTTCTATATATATATAGATAGATATATTGTTTGACACCAAGTGTTCCACGTGGGACCGTCACTTTGGATACCTGTCAAAATCCTTCACAACATTTAGGTCAAGGATTGCACACCCAAAGGTTGTGGTTATTTTTCATAGGCCTTAGGGTGGGAGTGGGGGGTAGGGCTGAAAAAATTTCGAACTAATATTATTATGTTTTCTTATGTGTAGTACAAAGTATGTGCAGGAGAGATGAGATCCTTTGCATAATGAGTACTACGGTCATTATGTGGAACATTTATTAAGCAAGGGAAAAAGTATGTGTGGGAGATTTGAAGTCTTTTTGCATAAACCGAGGTGTTAAAAGATTTTAATTTCAATTCGTGTGAACAAAAAGTGTTGTGCGATAAAATAAATGTGCAGAAGGATTTGTATTTTTCAATTATTAGTCATTAACATTTTTCAGAAGTACAAAAGTAGTTGTGCGAAGTTGGTTGTGTGAAGCTAGCTGTTTGGAGGTATCGTGTGTGGATTTTCGAATGTCAATTAAGGGTATTATTGAGTGTGGAAGTGGTTGTGTGGAAAAAGTTGTGCAAATATTGTTGTGTGTGTGCGGATTTTATGTTAAATTTTTGTTCAAAATTTACTAAGATAATAAATACACAAATCTTGTTTTTAATTGTTATTTAGGGGCATATTTCACAACATATAATCATTAACTAATATCCATTTCAAAGCAAACTGTTCGGAGGTTTCGTGTGTCGAGTTTCAAATGTCAATTAAGGGAATTATTGAGTGTGGAAGTATCTATGTGGGAAAAGTTGTGTGGATGTCATTGTGCATGTGAATACCCTATCTTGTCAGGGTCTATAGCATTCACTTCGCACTCAAGTTGTGTTGACTATGCATTATTTGGCTATTCTTGTGCAATTTTAACCAAATTTTCAAGAAAATGCTTGATATTTGTATTTTTGCATAAATTCAAAAATAATTCCTTCTAACTTAGTAACCGGAGAACCCACAGGAAAAGCCATTTTCTGTCGACGTTTCAAATCCCAACAGGGATCCATCATCAGGACTATTATTGAATGATGATAGTAGAAGAGCTCACTTTTGATCTCTTCTACTATCATCATTCAATAATAGTCCTGATGATGGATCCCTGTCGGGATTTGAAACGTTGACAAAAAATGGTTTTTACTGTGGGTTCTCTGGTTCCTAAGTTAGAAGATATTAACCACAGAAGTCATAAATTCAAAAATAATTATTGAATTTTCAGTAAATGCTATTTCTAATTTTCGATTGGTTGAGGAAGATCCAAGGGACATAATTCCCTAGGTGGAGAGCATTATATTTTTTTGCAATGCCTGATGATTCATTTTAAAATTAAAATAAAGATAAGTTGTTGAATGGTCACTACATTGGTGAGTGCTATGACACTATCACTACTATGTTAGTTCTCTCCTAAATGATGTGAGAATTGATGTGGTTTTTTTAATGTTTTGTTCAATGATGTGATAATTGATGCAAAATCAACTTGTTTATATAGGTTCGAGGTGGAGAGATGAGAAAATGTCCAATTAATACTATTATATGTCAGAGAGTTGGGGTTCTTTGCATAGTGAGTGTTGTGAGATTGATGAACAAGGCAGTGATTGGTACCATTTCATTGTGAGAAAGAGTATGTGTGGCAGAATTGGGGCCTTTTTCACTATGTAGTAAATGTGCGAAAGGCCTTGTATTTTTAAATTATTATTTAGGAATGTTTTTTCCAAATACATAAATAATTGTATGAAGGTGGTTGGTGAAGTTATTTGGTTATGTGGTTGCAGGGAACTATTATGTTGATTCTTTGTTCAATGATGTGATAATTCTTGTGGTTGAAAGTTGTTTGCATAGACCTTGGGGGGCTGAGGGGTAGACCTGAACAAATGTCGAACTATTTTGAGTTCCCTCTCCATTAGCGATATGCAAATTTCCTGAAATATTTTTGTGGTTATGATAGATCCAATCTCTTTTCCATTGTTGTTGAGATCTACATTTAGTTTGTCTAAGATGTTTTTGGTTGTTAACAACCGATATTTGTAATGTCATGTGTATAGAAAGACAAGTTATTGTTACCAGGAATAGTGTCCACTCGGAGCTGCTATTCCCACTAAGACTGGCAGCTATCTTAGAAACAAACAAGTAAATTCTACTTTCGCTTTCCTTTATGAAAATAGATAAGAGTGGAACAAAGGACACCAACCTTAGTCCTGTGCTTGGTTCCCTTGTTTGATTCCTCTCCTTCCTGATAGATCTTTGCCGCTTCTTCTTCGTCTGCCCAGCTTTAAAGAGCACCTGTGGAATCAAAGCAACATACTACTATCGAAGAACATAGATCTATATTCATAGATAACACAGGACCAGATATGTGTTAACCATACAAATGCATATATAATCAAACATACAAGAATATGGAGGAAAACTTGAATAACTTTATTAATATCAAGAAAAGCAAGAGGATTACAACCAATAGCTCTAACCCAACATCATCCTCCAGCAAGAAAGCCCTTCTTCACCTCAAGTAAAGCTTAGATCACCCAACACTATGAAGTTTCACCAGAAAACCAACATCACTTCTCTATAAGATACAAGATTCCAGCCTTTTGATCTCTGTGATGAGGGATCCATATATAGATGATTGTAGGGGGCTGAGTCATCTTCTGGGGTCTTGATTAGTGTGCTCTTTCTGATAGTTCCTAATTGCACTTGGATAATTATGATCTCTTACTCATCCCTTGTCGAAAAGAGAGAGGCAAGTGTCAGAGGGGAAGCTTCTGGAAGATTCCATGATCTTCCACCTTGCAAATTGTCCATGCCATTTGTCCATTCCCGACCATCGCACCCTACAGAGGAGCCATTCAGTATGCATCATACCCTTTACATTGGGAAGGTGATATGCGTCGCACCCTCTGCACTGGGTATTTAGTATGGTCCAGTTTTGACCATTTCTGAGCAGTTTTTAGTGGAGAACTTCTGGGAGATGATGTAATCAGCTGACCTTGTTCCTTTAGGCAGTGAAGCAACACTTTTAGGGACTTAGGAGCCCTCAGTTTATGGACATTTATGATTGGGGTTGCAGTGCCCAAAAATGTCTATAACAGTTTCCCCCTAAAGCATGAGGTCGTTAATCTTTTGATGTCGGGTGAAATGCTTTACCATGAGGATCCAGAGCTTTTTCGAGCTGGGAGGTGACCTGTAATAAGATACAATACAATACATTATCTTTACAACATTTTTCATGATCTAGCTGAGGCGGGAATTCCAATGCTCAACTTTATAAATTAATTTTCATGTACATAGGACAGACAATCGTCTGTGTAGTAGACTGATGATTTGAACTCATCATCCTTTAATTTGGATGATCATCTATTCGGCAATGATGTACATTTGATGTCTTTATATTCCTGAATATATCGCAACCTGGATGGATGAAACTAGATCCGGGGTCTTCAAAACTCATTCAATATTCACTCAGAGTACAAGTCGATCCATGTGAAAAATGTTCTGGAGTCGAACATGGAAAGACATTGCCTGATTACTAGCTAATGATGTAAGTTGTTAACAGGCGCGAGAGTAATCACCAATAATGACAATGACCCTCAAGGTACTACAGTACAATTCGCGCGGTGTGCAAAAGGACTTGGCGTCGAACACCACGCAAAATCTCTCGGTCAAAGGCCATTAATGTAAACCTATCGCCGAAAGTGAGAAACCTGCCATTGAGGCATGCAAGCTTCAAAGTACTAAAAGGGTTGTTCCTAGGTCGACTTCTTGGATAATGAGCTGTTGTCGACAAGAAGTGACTCGTCATAGGAGGGCCTTAATGAATTCCACATCTACGACATGGAACGAAGCAAATGATTTTGGAGGTGAAAACAATCTGATGATACAGGGTTCAGGGTGGCAGTCATGAAAAGAATGGAGCGTGAATGTATTACAGCGGGTGAGACACGGGTGAATTCTTTGAATGACTTCTCTTGAACATATCAACGACACTCATGATGGATTGGTAGCGTTAACCCTAAAGATGGATTGTGTGACGGACCAATGGTGATATGACCGATGAATAGAACAACCCAACCCGACTCAGATGCGGAGAGAAAGTGTCATGCTCAAGAGCGACTTGCTACCAATAAAGTTTTTTTTCAAGTTTTCTTCCCAATTTTCCCCAGTCATTATTGACTAGGACCTCTTTATTTTTTTCAAGCTTGAGTAGGATAACATATGCTTGTTCTATAATCCGCCCTTCGGGCGAACTTGTCGTTATATTTTAACGAGCCTAGTGACAGTGAAACTCGTTCTCGTCCATTTGGACGAGTTTGTCGCTATTTGGTTTTAACGAGTTTAACAACAAAGATAACTCAGTCCTTTTCAATTTTAGAGAGTCTGAAAGGGACGAAAAGGAAACTCCAAAGATTCTTTTTCGTCATATAATCCCTTAAGTTTGAAAAAGTGTAAAATAATATGAAAGGGATGGATTTTCGATAGTTTTAACGAGCCAAACAAGACAAGCGCTCGATCTTTTTGTGTAATAATCCCTCAAGTCCAAAAAGATTAAAATCTAGAGGAGGGATAGCACTTCCGATGACTTTAATGAGCCGGAGAGGCTAATCGCTTGGCAATCTTTTCATATTTTATGAGTCAGTTGAAAAGAGCTTAAAGGAGACTGGTTTTTCGAGGAACGAGTGATGATTTCGGGTAGCAGCTGATTCCAGGTAAGGTTTGGAATTTTCCAATCACGGCAGTGTCACAAGGATGGCTAATAGAATGACTCTTCGTAGATGTTCCTCAAAAGGGGTAAACAATCAAATGGAGGTGAATGATAGGCTAAAAACAGAGTGGAGGTGATGATGAGAACATGACCAAGGTTCAAAAGCTGATGATAAGGCATTCACAATGGTTATTTACCGGAAAATCGGTTCATTTTTTTAATGAGCTTAAACTCTGGGGGAAACATTTGCTCATTGCTTATGTTTATTTTTTAACAAGCTTGAATTCCGCGTTAAAACTGCTCGTGGCGGGTTTATTTTTAAACGGGATTGAACCCTGCGGTAACACTCCTCGCCAATCAGATAATAAGGATGTCTCATCTAAGATGCCATTTTTTTATGGGGCTTGCACCTTTTGAAGCTTTGCCCCGGATCCTTTCTTTATGCAAGCTAGGAAACAACCAGCCTTACGAGTTTAAAGGGTTAGAGGACCTACAAATTTAAAAAGTAAATGGTCGCTCTTCACTTGCATGTGGAAAGGTTCGCATGCCCCCAGGTATAGCAAAAAATTCCCAGGTTACCATGAAAACTTTCCATCCGCGTCACAGACAAAATGCTTCCTTGGCGATGTCTACCAAAATAGACAAAGGTGAGTGGCGCAGTCGCCTCCACTCACATAACTTTGACGAGGGAATATTATTCCAGCCTAATCCCATTTTCCTATGAGGATGGGTGTGTTAGACTAGTCATATATCCTCCATGGAAACCTACTCTATACCCAAGGTTTTCCTGCCGAAACAGACCAGGGTGCATGCCCCCTAGGTTTCAGTCATATCCTCCTGAATCACTCGCGCTCATCAGGTGGACGGACTGGAGATCGATGAGACATTCCTTGCATGAAAAGACCATTTAGGGATGCATTTGACTATTTGCTATGTGTGAACCAGGGAATGACAGTTGGTCTACGAGCTTGACCATTCTGCCTTCGTGCGGAAAACACATTACTCTAAAGAGTGAGGAGACGATGGCTCCCATGCAATAAATATAGTCACACCGAAGGAGTAGATTATAATCCAGGGGTCCTTGGACTACCATCACGTTCATGTGAACAATTTTCCTTCTCAAAGTAATGGGCACATTGGGAAGGATCCCTAACGGTCGACT
>APFE031099520.1:32291-45628 GCA_000404065.3 Pinus taeda
AGGTTCCAAAGCATTTTTAGATTAATTAAATTTATTTTATAGTTGATCTAGTTTAAAAATTTGCCTTTCAGGTTCACCGTGTGATGTGTATACAATTCCTAAAATGGAGTCTAAGATGATAAATAACTGTTTAATATTCTTTGGTTGCAGGGAACTAGTATGTTGATTCTCTGTTCAATGATGCGATAATTCTTGTGGTTGAAAGTTGTTTTCATAGACCTTGGGGGGATGAAGGGTAGGCCTGAACAAATGTCGAACTATTTTGAGTTCCCTCTCCATTAGCAATGTGCAAATTTCCTGAAATATTTTTGTGGTTGCGATAGATCCAGTGTCTTTTCCATTGTTGTTGAGATCTACATTTAGTTTGTCTAAGATGTTTTTGGTTGTTAACAACCAATATTTGTAATGTCATGTGTATAGAAAGACAAGTTATTGTTACCAGGAATAGTGTCCACTCGGAGTTGCTATTCCCACTAAGACTGGTAGCTATCTTAGAAACAAACAAGTAAAGTCTACTTTTGCTTTCCTTTATGAAAATAGATAAGAGTGGAACAAAGGACACCAACCTTAGTCTTGCGCTTGGTTCCCTTGTTTGATTTCTCTCCTTCCTGATAGATGTTTTCCGCTTCTTCTTCATCTTCCTAGCTTCAAAGAGAACCTGTGAAATCAAAGCAACATACTACTATCAAAGAACAGAGATCTATATTCATAGATAACACAGGACTAGATATGTGTTAACCATACAAATGCATATATAATCAAACATACAAGAATATGGAGGAAAACTTGAATAGCTTTATTAATATCAAGAAAAGAAAGAGGATTACAACCAATAGTTCTGACCTAGCATCATCCTCCAGCAAGAAAGCCCTTCTTCACCTCAGGTAAAGCGTAGATCACCCAACACTATGAAGTTACACCAGAAAACCAACAACACTTCTCTACAAGATACAAGATTCCAGCCTCTGGATCTCTGTGATGAGGGATCCATATATAGATGATTGTAGGGGGTGAATCATCTTCTAGGGTCTTGATTAGTGTCCTCTCTCTGATAGTTCTTGATTCCACTTGGAGATTGATGATCTCTTACTCATCCTTGGTTGAAAACAGAGAGGCAAGTGTCAGAGGGGAAGCTTTTGGAAGATTCCATGATCTTCCACCTCGCAAACTGTCTCTGCCATTTTTCCATTCTCGCCCATCTCACCCTACAAAGGGGCCATTCAGTATGCATCACACCCTTTACACTGGGAAGGTGATATGCATCGTACCCTCTGCACTGGGTATTCAGTATGGTCCAGTTTTGACCATTTCTGAGCAGTTGTTAGTGGAGAACTTTTGGGAGATGATGTAATCAGCTGACCTTGTTCCTTTAGGCAGTGAAGCAACACTTTTAGGGACTTAGGAGCCCTTAGTTTATGGACATTTATGATTGGGGTTGCAGTGCCCAAAAATGTCTATAACAGTTATGGCCTCTAGTTGATTTAGCAATGTAATAGTATCTGCATGCTACTGGTTTAATTTTCCTGTGTTGCTCCTTTGGTCAATTGGACCTAATCCATTGAAAGATGATGTAAATACTAAGCAATATTTAACATAAAGTTCTATGCCATTTTTTATTTTCGTTTATCATGTATTGATGTTTAACACTCTATGATTTAAATCATTTACAGAGGGTGCGAGTCACTTGGTTGGGCTAGCCAATCTAGCCTGTCACCTCTCTTATTTGTTCATTTGCTAGAATAGCTTATTGATATTCTAAGTGGTGGGGGATATTTTAGAGTTTGGTGTGTTAACCAATGTGTATGATCTTATATCTAAAGGTTCCTTTTGAAGAGGTTTTATACTATGTTTATCTGTTATAGGTTTCTTCATTTCATACTTTCTTTATATGTGCAAATATGGAAAGAGTACCATTGCAAGTGTGATGAGTCTTTACGATGAACAATAGACATATGAATCATTATTATAATTGATCATTGTGTGAATATGTTTCATAAATTACAACAAGATATATTTATACATACCCTGTTGATTGAATCGGCATATGCTCTGTTTCAGGAGGACTATATTTTACAGTTTCGATCCTGAGTCATAATTTGTAGTTTCTTATTGAGTGGTGATACAAAGGCATATCAGAGCCAATGAGATATGCAGTCATTTTCTAGGTTATGACTTAAGGACAATAGATCCAATGAGATCCGAAGACCTTTATTGAATCACAACACAAGTGCATAGTCCTATTGGAGGGTAAAGATTTTGGTTAAGTTATAGCTTGAGTTCTATTGGATTCATCAAGATCTTAATTTTTTTTTAGTGATAACATGGGTTGTTATAATCTTGACATAATCTAGATCTATTGGTTGAATGACCATATATTGTAATTCATGTATGATTATCTCTTAGTCCATTAGGCACATTAAAATAGATTTTTCATTAATATATAAATTGTTGTTTGACTTATGATTATTTGAGGATTCATAACAGTGATGCTTGCATATATAAGGTGTTACCTTGTACCATTTTGTAAGTGTTGACTACAAAATGATTTGATTTGAAGGATTGTTCATTGAGCCATACTCTTGTATCTTTCCAGACAGTTGTTGACATTGTAATGGTTTATGCTTCTAGGGTTACAGAGTATTCATTTTGACTCCTCTCTCTTGTGTCCTTTTGCATGAGTAATAGAAATACATTCATTTCCAAAACTTATATTGCTTAAGGAGTTTATTTTATTTTATTACAAAGCATTGAAGTGTGCATTTGAGTTTGAAGATAGAGTGAGAGTACTAGATCCAAGTGGAAACAATATCATTTATGCACATAGTGTTTTCTTGCATAATGAGTACATCTAATTGGATTGATAGTGCCTTAAGTATATTTGGAACCATTCTTTTATTTCCTTGACTTTACACACATGTAGGTTAGAATAGAACCCAACGCAGATTCACAATAGAAGATATGTTGTTTCTTTTGGATTTGGGTGTTTTTCATTGCATGAGAAGTGTGTGGATTGTCTTGGATTTAAATTCTTCATCTCATTAGTTTATTGAGATAGTTTTTGCCTTGAAGTTGCTTAGTTAAATTAGTAGTCAATGCTCATATTTTCAATTGATTGGTAGATAGGGTGTTATTTTTAATAATTTCCATTTGATTGCAATAGTGAGTACAAGAATAGTGATAAGAGTTCATTTGAATTTTGGGAATCATAATGAATAGATTAGAATAGGGTTTTGTTTTCCAGATAACTAGAATTTTTTCTGGGCATTTCTGGTGTTGTGTCTTGAAATCTATGAACTTTTAATTGACATATTAATGTTGGGTCACTAAAAAACAAATACTACAACCAAAACCAAACACCATATTCTAATTACACAATTATTATAATGAGTAATAATTCAGAGGACCAAATTGTGCTAAATTTTTCTCAAGTCATTGTTGTAAGCAATAAAAATTGATGGAAAATATGATGACATAAAATTATCAAATTTGTACAACCCGATCATATCATTAACAATACTAGTTGTTAGGACATGTTTAGGATATTTTAAATCATTAATTATAATGTGGTGAGGTGAAAAATACATGGTTTTACCTTCACCTAATTGAGTGATCTAATATACTAACTAAAGGTTTAGGAAAGAATTGGAACATATAATACATCATTGAAATAATCATCATCTAACCTAATTGTTCCATACCCTACAACACTAATATATATATCATCACCGACAAATCATTTGGTGTTACAATCAATAAGAGAAAAAAAATGGTTTTATCCTTATCCATATGGTAAGATGATCCAAAAATTCATAAAATGAAAATAATGATTTATAACAATTAAGAGCACACTTTTGAACTAGATTTCTTCATATTGAGCATTTTATTTGCTTTTTCTCATAGGTATCCATCTCATCACACCACCATGGCACAAGCTTCAAGAGGGTGCAATCATTTCCTACAAGAACGTAGTAAGAAAATATAGTCCACCGATGTGACACCTCATCACTAGGCACCAAAGAACAATGGACACAATGAACTCAATATAACTAAAAAATATAAGGCCTCAATGGATGCTTACTAGAAAAAACAAAATCAAGGTAGATGTATTCCAAAGGTAGTAAAGAATCCCAAATTTGAGGTCAAATCTAGTATCTTATAGAACTGCATCGAATACATGAAGAACCATGCCTTGATTTGTAAGTTCACATGCATGTGGCCAACAAAAAGACCCTTGATCAATTAGATTCAAGTTAAATGGTAGCCAAAGGGGAAGTAATATGGAATTAGGGGCAAAGGGGTTTTGTACAGTCATCTTTACAAATTTGGAGGACCACACCAAGGTTTTTGAGAAGGGCCCCTATGTCTTCAACAAACATAGCCTATACATGTGCTTCTAGAAAGAGAGATACAACCTCAAAAAGGAGGAATTGTATAAATCCCCACTGTAGATCAACAGATTATGCAATATACTAAATCAAAATAAAAGATTTACTTCTACAACAAACTTGCGGAAGCTTAATAAAATTTGAGCAAGATCAAATAGAACACATATAACTGAGAATGAGAAAGCAATCACACATGAACACGGAAGAATACTCTGGGGAAAGCCTCAACTAAAAACCATGATCTCTATATTGTCATACAAGTGGAAATATGTTCAGATTACACAAAGCATCAGCTCACAAGATATCCCGCTCTCAGTACAATCCAACAATACAGTTCACAGATTGAATAGACACAAGATATGCCTTCCCTCAGCCCTCCAAGCCTCCTATTTCCTTGTGCAGTTTTCCTTGGGGTCCAATGTTGCCACCTCTGTGAATTGGCCTTATCACACACTCACCAAGCCCAAAAGTAACTGCACAATCTCCAAGGAATGAATTCCTTCTTCATGCAAGAGATATCCTCCATGGAATATTCCTACAACAGATAGTACATTATCCCATCATCTGATCTCAACTGGGTCTCTGTCTAAACTGACATGCATGAGTTATTTATGAGAGAATATTCAGTTATCTTAAGTGTAGCAGTTACATGCATGCATGCATTAACTAACTGAACTCACAATTAGTTCAACAAACTATTTGAACTAATCTAATTGGAATGAACTCAGTTAACTGAGCTAACTAATTACAACTCAAAGTACAACTCATCCTGATCTCCTTTAATCAAGGGATAACTTCCTCAATCAATGGACAAATTGTTGCATGTCTTCACATAGAATTCATGTTTGGTTTTCTACAACTAATTAACTCAAGATGAATTAATTAATTATTTTACAAACAATTGCTAAGATCAAATTTGAATTTTAATTCACAATTTTAGTTTAGGGACTAAATAAAATTGGAATGTATCCCGAAATGCTATTTATAGCAATGCTAATTTTAGCACTTCTATTTTTAGCATTTCTTGTTCCTATTTTCAACACTCCCTCTCAACAAGAAAGGGATTATCAGTAACCCCAATGATGTCTTTGTCGAACTCAAACTTGCATTTTGACAATGCCTTAGTCAAAATATATGCATCCTGTTCCTTGGTCGAAACATGCCACAACAACATGATCCTCTTGACCACATAGTCTCGAAGATGGTGATACTGGATATCAATGTGCTTGGACCTATCATCAAAAGATGGATTCTCAGAGAGTTTGATACAACTCTGATTATCATAGTAGATCACAATTGGATCCATCCTATGACCAAACAATCCCACTCAAATATTCCACATCAAAATGGCCACACATGCTGCCTAACTGGAAACCATGTATTCAGCCTCTGCTGAGCTAAGTGAAACTGACCTCTGTTTCCTGTTGTACCAAGAAACTGCCACTGAACCAAGGTTGAAGATTCCTCCAGAAGTGCTCTTTCGGTCTAATGGACTCCTAGCCCAATCTTCATCTATGAAGCCCTGAATCTTCACTCCCTTTGTCCATCTATACCACAATCCATACCGAGATGTGCCTCTAAGGTATCTCAGCACATGCTTCGCTACCTTCCAAAATAGCTTGGTAGGCTAAACCATAGCTTGACTCAGATAGTTCAAAGCAAAGCATAAGTCTGGTCATGTGTTCACTAGATACATAAGTGAACCCACAAGCTTCTGATAAATAGTAGTAGCTATAACCTCACCTGAAGTAGCATCCTCCTTCCTCTAGCTCCCAGCTAGATGAGTCTACATGGGCTTGCACTTCTCCATGTGGAAGCGCCTAAGTATCTTATCGGCATACTTGCATTGAGACACAGATACTTCCCCATCTTTCTGCCACACTTCCATGCCTATAAGGTAGTGCATAAGACCTATGTCTTTCATCTCGAACTCTCATGCAAGGTTCTCCTTGCATGACTTGATCAACTGATCATCACATATCAAAATCAGATCATCCACATAAAGAACAATGATCAATGGCTTACCTTCTACCATGATGTGGTAAAGCTTCGCATCTGCTTCACTCTTGGTGAAGCCCAACCCAGTGAAATAGATGTTGATCCTAGTGTACCAAGCACGAGGTGCTTGCATCAGCCCATAAAAAGCCCTCTTGAGTCGACACACATGTGACTTACGATCGAAGGTTTCGAAACATTCTAGCTACTCAATGTACACCTCTTCCTCAATCTTCCCATTGAGGAACACAATCTTCACATCCATCTGATGGATCTTCCAACCCATCTGAGCTGATAGTGCCAACATTGATCTGATAGATGAGTACCTTGCTACATGAGCAAAGGTCTCATCATAGTTGATCCCCTCAACCTGTGAGAAACCATAGACAACAAACCTTGCCTTATGTTTCTCAACATTGCCATCAGCTGCCTACTCTAACTTGTAAAGCCATCTGGAACTCACCATTGACTTGTCCTGAGGTCTTGGGACAACATCCCACACACTGTTCTGAATGATAGAGTCATACTCTTCTACCATTGCATCAACCTATACTAGTTCTTGCACCGATTCCATGAATGGAGAAGGTTTTGAATCTACACACTCCCCATGTTGGGCATGGAATCCCCCCACAGTAGGTTTTGGGGCTCAAAGCCCAAGTTTTGATCAAGGATTTTGTAAGACTCCGTGAATTGCAGGTGCAGAGTGTGAAGTAGAGGTTAATTCATAGGGCTATCTGCCCTAATGTAATGTAACGTAATGTAAAGTCATGTCAGCCTACCCATGGTCCACGGACCATGGGATTGTATAAATAGAGCGAGGCTCTAAGTTGTAAAGGGAGTAGTTGATAAGAGAGAGTAGTGCAGGAATGGCTCAATCTTAGAGTATAAATCTAAGTGTCTTGGGTTGTAGTAGTAGGAAGAGGGTCTGCAGCTGAGTGCACACAGGCCTAGTAGAGTCCGTAGCTGAGTGCGCAAACCCCTGCAACTGAGAGCGCAAGGCGATGTCGAGCTTGTAAGCAAGACTGAAGATTAATAAAAGAGAATTTGATTCCTATTCCTGTGTATTTGTTGTGTATTATCTTCTTTATGTTTGTATTCTATTATGTATTGTGCGCACTGATATGATTGTTGAATAGGCTATAATAACCATAAATATTACACACACAAGTTAAGTAATTGGTTAATTAGCAAGGATCTTAGGTATTATATGGGTCACACCCCGAGTAGGGCTACGTGGAAGCCGCACCATAGGTCATGAAGGGATCGCAAGTGCACGTAGTGACAGGTCAAATCGCGGACCTCTAGAAGCCCATCAGACATCCCAAGGGTGCGAAAACCTAGTTCTAGCACCCCCACCATACTACTTCGAGTGAGACCTCAGTCCACACTCCACAGACTATTGCTGAACGGGCCAGTAGTACCGAGATTTGCTTGGTTAAATCACCTTTGAACCTGGGTCAGGCCCATACAAGCCAACAAATGGTTTCATTGCCAGTACCGGGATCTGTATAAAGAATGTCTGATGTCGTGCCACTGGAATCCTACAAAGAAAGAAATTGAAGTGTGGTTGGGCAAGAAGATTCATGATTTCACAGCACAAGAAAATAGAAATCTGTGAGTATCTGAGGACCAGTGGTTGGATCACTACTTGTACAGTAAAATCCAAAAAAAATTCTTTGCCTCTTTTCCATTTGAGCTATACGAGTGGATCGCAAAGTTAGTAGATATCCAGGGAAGGTGTAGGCTTGACAAACCAATAGTGTGGACTCTGGAACTAGTGCGCAGACTAGAAGCCTCACAGGAGAAGGTAGCACGAACTGTGGACCATTGGCTCAACCGAATAATAGGAGGGTTCATCACTGAATTCACGGTAGACACAACCATTAGCTACAGCGAGGCAGAGCAACATTTCCTCTAGGGACTACGAGGTAAGTATATTAAATCTTTGAACACTTGGATTAAGATGCTATTGTGTGAAAAGTGGGTTATGCGATTGAATTAATTTTGGGACCATGCGAAGCGGAAATATCTACAGAAGCGAAAGAAGTGAGAAGTTCAAAAATAGTCCCTTAATTTCACCCTCGTAGGAAAGTGAGGAGGAGCTCACAAAAGTCTCTCCGAAAAGTGCGGTCAGTTTGATAAGGCAGAGAATTCCACTTTTACCACCCCCACCCACACCGCCACCCATTTCACCCTCCTCACCTCCATCTCCACCCACTCCACCTCTGCCACCACAACATTTCAATATGGTGAGTGCAATCAAACTACCGGTGTTCAAAGGGGTAGGAAATGAAGATCCAAACCAATTCTGGTTCGTGGTAAGAGAAGTATGGGAAGCACAGGGAAACATGGATGATAATATCAAAAAGGCTACACTGGTGAGTGCATTATAGGATCGCGCATTAGCGTGGTATATCAAGCATTCTAATGGCCACCCGAACACAAGAATTGTGGAGATCCAGACCGCGTTGAACAGGGAATTCAACAAGCCAAAATTAGAGACACAATCAATCATTGGGTTTAAGGAGATTGTGATGCTCCTGGGTGAGACCCCCTGGGATCTGGACCAAAGGCTAAAGAGTACAATCCATGAAGCCAATATGGCATTAACAAATGCACAACATCGCGCATGGTTTGTGGCCTAACTTACGCTAGACTTAAGGACAGCGTTGTCACAGCAAAAAATTTCCACCCAGGCCGAAGCATTGGAGATGGAAATGAGATTGCATGAGACCCCTATACAAGACCCTAGGTTGGGAGTCCAATAAATACACGTGCAACTGCAGAACTATGTCTGTAGATGAAAAGTTTGAAATAGGATAGGACAACTCCACCCAAGGTGCACGAGGAGTTATGGTGCATAAAATGCAAAGGCCAGGGCCACGAAAAGGACCATTGTCCAATGTCCATCAACTATTTGGAATGGGAAGGACCAATGCCATTAAGACTGGAGGCATAGGCAGGGCCAAGCACAGCGTTTGCATTATGGTGCACAATCTGACAGACAGGAGGAAAACATACCACCGATAACTGTCATTTGTTGCAGAAGTATATGTAGATGTCCCAACAATTTTTTTGTAATTTCTGCAGGTCAGTAGGTCATGACAAACGCACCTACCGAAGCTATGAACTAATGATGGATCAGACTCCTTGCTACAGGGTGCAGACCGAAACGTGAGCCTTCGACCCAAATGCAGTGATGGCACGTGCTAGGTTTTAGGGGCGTAGTTAGAGTCAAGGTGGAATGGGACCAGGAAGGGGTCGCAGGCAGATAATTTGTTACAATTACGGAGGGCCAGGGTATTATGCCCATGATTGTATGAAACCAACTAGGATATCATGTTGGTACTATAATTAGTTTGATCATGAAGTAGAAGATTGTCGTGCAAAAAGGGAGTACTCCATCCCCCTCCAACCTAGAATTTACAAATGATGAGGTCTGAACCACGCGAAGAAGACCCAAATGTAAACATGATGCTCAGGAGCAGTATGGCCACGAGAGATGATAAAGGGAATCTACCAGAAGAAAGCGCATGGTTTCGTAAATCTCCTACGAAGGAAGCTAATTTTTACTTAAAACGCACAAAGGAGACATTCATGGAAGCTAAGAAGAGCTTCACAGAGACCTCCACTTTAGGTAGTAAATATCAACTAGAACCAGGGATGGATCCTTCAATGCTCACTACTTTTCTGGAGACATGCATGAAACTGGTGTGTGACAACAAGGTAGTCAAAGGGCTACAAGAACTTATCACTAGGTGCTCGGGATCAGGAGAACCGCACGTGGTCCAAAAACTTGGAAAACATGCATTGTGCACAGGAAGGGAGATGTGGTTGACTACGCAAATAGGGGAGTATGAAATGGATCAGGTAATCTTAGATCTAGGTTCGGACGCGAATGTACTACTAAAGCAAACATGGGAACGCATGGGCAAACCCGAGTTACAATGGTCCCCTATTTAGTTACGAATGGTGAACCGATAGAAGATTCTACCCATGGGAAGATTGCAAGGGGTAACAGTCGATATTGAAGGCGTGCATGCACATGCAGATTTTGAAGTGATAGAGATTGTCGATCACAGCAATCCCTATCCCATGCTACTAGGAATAGTCTCAGCTACTAATATGAACCGAGTCATAAATTTGAAGAAGTGCAAAATGATCTTTGAGAAAAAGTCACTATGTGTGGTAGTACTGCTAGACCCAGCCGAAGGAGCACAATACACTGAACCGGTGCGCGACAATGATAGTGATGATGATCTCAACTGTATCTACAAGATAACTGCACAAGGAGAGGATTGGGTGAATCCAACTGCCGATGGAAGGGTTTCGTGGGAGCGTGAAAGCTCCTACACTTCAGATTCATACAAAGAAATAGAGAAATGGCAGAATCGGCTACACAAAATAACAACACTGAACTACAACATGATGGTCAAGTCATTGCGTTGTGTAACAACAGAGGCAAGGGAGCTACTAACATATGATGGATTGTCGGCAGTGGATGAATTTGTGAGAAAATTTGAAAGTGCAGTACCAGAACAGTAGCAGTTCGATGCACTAAAATGGGCACTGTGCATAACACCCACACGATGGTGGGGTACGCATCAAGGAACTTTTGAAGACTAGCAATGATGCAGAAGGAGGATGCGCCTACATTTTGGAAAACCCCAGCTTCAAATGAAAGCCAATCATATGGGGTGGAACAACTTGCGCACCCACCTTTCCCGATGGGTACAGAGATATGTTGTACAGTCCGCACAAGTGCACACCACCCCCAGCTTAGAGAATCGGAACAAACCTCAATAACAAAAAGGGAGATGCGCGTTACCAATTCTCCACGATGAGGCATTCAATAGGGTGCATGAAGTATTGAACAAGGTTCACCAGACGAGATGAATTGATTGGGACCTGCACGTGCCAGTGGTTTGATGGGCCTATAGGACCATGTGAAAAAACTTGAGCATGGAGATGATTCCAAAGGTGCGAAAAAGAGTAGAAACTGCAATTTCTAAAGGTAATACCGAAAGGAATCCACACATAATAGCTCCCGTAGTTATGACAGCGCGTGAAGACTAGGATGAAGGAATCACACAGCTATGCGAGGATGACCAGAAAAGGATTCGGGAAGCCATTCAGCGAGGGAACCTTACACTTCACAAACTCAAAGAAGATCAGATACGATTGAGGAAGAAAAGCATGTTGATAGAACTAAGATCAAAAGACTAAAAAACAAGGTCATGCAAGCATGACACGTCAATAAACCAAGGATGACAAGGCAAGATACAGATGGTCATACCACTGCATTAGAAGATTGTCACCTAGAAATTATAACTCTGCTACCATGGCTGAGACCACACCTTACCAAACACAGTAATAAGGGGAGCACACCACATGAGGTAGAACACATGGCGCAAGTTGTCGCGACGGCAAGTGAGGAGTGTTCATGGACTATACTGCAAGATGAATTAAAGTCTCACATAGATGGTGTGACCACCTGACTAGCCGTTGGGAGCACAGTCTCAGCACTCCAGACAGTTGAAAGAGAGCGCGAGACTCTAAATGAGTCTATTTGGAAACTGCGCGGTGAAGGAGGTGTGCACAGAATTAGCATGGTACAAGATTAGCACCCACATATGGGGTGCTATGCTGCTGTAAGGGTAAACTGGGAAGTAACCGTTGGCATCACTGCTCATGATGGGATGTCCAATTTAAGGCAAAAGGAAGCAGGCAATGGGTAATTAAGACATGAATTAAGAGCTAGATTTGGGACGATCTGCCACCAAGAATGCATTAATGACTCAGAAGTGGGGGGAGCGGTCGAATTCAAATTCAAAAGATGCTATAAAACTCCAAGCTATCCACATGATAGCACTTGGTTGTTTGCGACTTGAGTAGTTGCAGAGCATTGAGCACCGAGCAATCTTACCATCTTTCAGTACGTGACAGAACATATCCCGTGCAAACATGATGACTATTACCAAGCCAGGGGTGAGATTTGCCAAAGAGACCATTGATGAGGCTGTGCCACCCCATATGGTCCATGAGGAGCTCGGAGATGCGGTGATTGCACTAGAAGTTCCAAAATCACCAAGGACGTCACGGCCGAAGAAGATAAACAAACTATTAGACCAGTCTGCCTGTCCCCAAGAAACCCGCAATTCGGCAAGATATCAATGCAAGCAAAAGGCAAGGTCGTCACCATTGAATCGAACGAAGAGCAGGAGGACTTACAACCTCTAATTGATCAAATAGATGAGCAAGAAGATGTGGAGGAGGATGTCCCACCAATGCCTTTCGTAGTGAAGTTACCTGCATATGTCCCTCCGTGGAAACAGAAAGCTAGGGTGCCCAAAGACCTGGACGCCACGAAGAGTGCACTCTAGACACCGCTCCTCTCCAACAAAATTACTTTTGAAGGTCTGATCCTAGGCCGAGTGCCTACCCTAAAATTCGAAGATTGGGACCTTGTGGATAGCGAGAAGTTCCCGCACCTAGTGTAGGTTTTAACCCCGTACATCAATTACCTACATACGAATTCTTAAACACAAAAAATAAACAATGCAAGAGCATAACACATATAACACATATACACAGAGATTTTCCCTTGGATCCCAAAACTGGGACTACTAGCTTGACTTTTCATTTTGTTCCTTTCAATGTTACAATACATATTTATACATGCCGAAGCATCCAATACCATGGACTGAAAACCATCGCGTCAAATACCATGGACCAAAAACCATCGCATCCAAAAAACATGTGTGAAAATCATGCACAAAACCATAGGTGGGTCTGTCCAACCTAACATAGGTTCCAAAACTAAAATTTTCTGAGGCGCTGCCTCGAACCCCATAAAGTGCGGTTACAGGTACGCCTCAAACCCCATGTGACCCCCCCTCTAACCCCCTGGTTAACTATGTGGGCTAGTCATGGAAAGAATATAACACAACCCAACAT
>APFE031099520.1:56535-76890 GCA_000404065.3 Pinus taeda
AATTCTAAAATATATATATATATATATATGAGACATTTTTAATATGATTTATTGAATTAATGAAAGTAAACATTTTTAATCAATGGTTAATATTCACATTTTTCAAATGACAAAAAATCACAAGTTACAGATATCTTCCAGGGAACAAATAAATTCTGCTATTAATTGTTTTTTCTTCATAAAAAACTCTAAATAATCACTCTGCATATATGTTAATTATACATCAAATCACAACAAGTTATAAATATCTTTAATGGAACAAATAACTTCTACTATTATTTTCTTTTTCTTTTTTTTCTTTTTTTTTTTCTTTTCTTTTTCTTTTTTACGCTTTAAAATAATCATTTGTGCATATATTAGGACATAATTAAAATATTAGTTCTATCGAACTTTTTAAAAAATAAACAATTTTTTTTTTAAATAATAATTTTTTATTTATTTTTATTTAAAAAATAACCATTTTATTTTTCTGATTTGTTATTGGTTTTTGCGACGAGAATTGTCAATTTTTGAAGAAACCTCAAGTTATGTCCAGCTAAATTTCATGAGCGCAGAAAATAACCTGACCGTGAAAGTCCATTCTAGTTTATTGGCCTGCTGAATCAACCATTTTGTGGAACAAATTTACATATATTGCGTAATTCGAGATACATATATTGCATAATTCGAGATTATTGAATGAATGTATTTCAGAATGCAATTTCGATAAATTTCATAACGAATTTCAATGAAATTGCATTCGGGAATTTCAAGTTCAACAAAAAAAAATAAAACTAAACATTAACTTTTTTTCCTTTCAACTGAATTGTAATTTTTTAACTAAAAATGTAAGATAAGTAGCTTAGTAAATAATAGTTTTGGTGTTGTTCGGCTCCATTCAACATAAAGTTGAAGGTCCAAACTTAAACACACATTTTTTCCTGTGTTCGATTCTCCTCAACATAGGTCAATTGAAATACAACTTAATTAAAAAAATTATATTAATTTTTAATAACTAATTACCATATATAAAAACATTTTATTTAACTATTATTTATTTTATTTTAATAAATAATTAAATATATATATGTAATATATTAACTAATTTAAAATTCAAATAATATTTGTTATATGAATTAGATTCAAGCTTAAATCTTTTTTTCGTTTAAAATTTTTGTGTGTTTTTATAATTTACAATGGAAAATAGTTTTTTAGTTAATTTGGTTTAATTATTTTTTCTTTTAAACTAGATTTTTTTATTTTTCTAAACTCCCATAATAGATATTTTTAAATAATAAATTTAAAATTACTATAATCACATTTTATATAACAATAGAAATTATTTCTTTAACAAATTCTATATTTTTTTAAATAAATTCTATACAAATTAAGAAAATAATTAAACGAAAAAAATAAGGTAATTTAAAATTTATTAATTCATTTATTTTTTAATTATAATTTTATATTATCTATATATATATATATATATAAAAGTGGTTGAACATAAGCTCTGTAATTATGCCGTAAGGCGTTTCCCTCTGAAATAAACTCCCCTAGACGCCTTTCTGTCTTAATGTTAACCGTCGGATTTATTGTTAGACGATTAAATCAATATCTGCCATCGGATTATCTGCCCGTATGTCTACCCTACCCACTTGGTCTGTCGTGCACACACAAATTGCCATCGGATTATCTGCCCGTATGTCTACGCTTCAGAATCTCATTCTCACCGATGCAGATGGACAGGGGATGCTCTGTATGGGGAAAGAACAGTTGCGGGAGTTCAGGGACAAGCTGCTAGCAGCCTCGGCTTCTGCTAATCGGACACAGGTTCCAACTTTGAATATGAAGCTCTGGTATGCTCCATATCTTGAGCTTCCAGAAGGTGGTGGGATGGAGGGAGCAACCCTTGTTTCCATTAGGCCTAGCGGTCGACCGATTAAGAAGGATACAGAAGCTTTTCTAGCAGGGGCATTTGATGAGCCATTTGGCGCGGCTGCGAAGGAAATGGTGAAAAAGAGGACTTACCTTTTGGAAATGAATTCTTTATAGCTGATGCAGAACAGAAGGTAGGCTGGGCTGCTCACACGTAAGTTTGTTTCTTGAGCTCAAATTTCTTTTGACAAATTGATCTGCAAGCTAGGCATGCAATTGAATTCCTTATCATAGTACAACCTTTGACAATTAGGCTTTTTGGAGCTTCTTATACCGAGTATGACCAGAGCTCAATTTTTTTTGATGCATAGATAATGGATCTTCGACACAAGAAAGTCCAACCTTGTGTTCTGGGGACAATACTCTGAGATTTTGTTTTTCATATAAGGCAAATTTCTTCTTGTATTTGTGGTTTCTGGCTGGTCTAGTCACCTTTGCACATGATCCTTTAAAGGCAATCTGAAATTTGGCCTGCATGGCTAGATTCATTCTCTGGTGATGAGGATTATGCCCATTGTAAATTGTTAAGTTTGAAGCTTTGTAATATTATCATTGCAACCCAAAATTGATTTTAATTTAGCCACCCACGTTTGTAGTTACAAGTCAAAAGTATAAAATACCATCTTTGATGGATTCTTTTTGCATTTAAACTCCTTCAAATGTTCTTACAGACTTCAAGCTTTGGTAATATTGAAATAGTTAATAATAGAAGTACTTTTGTTTGAATTTTATAATACTCAATCCTGCGTAGAGAGCTATGGTATTGTAAATTTGTTCCCTGGCACTTGATTTCATCCTTGCTCTCGCCAATAATAGCATTTTTAAGATCCCAACAAGAAACTTGGTCTGATTGTGCTCGTTGGTATGAGGTTAGGCTGAGATTTGAAGATATGATATCTGGTCTTTGATGGAAATCATTTGCATTTAAGGTTTCATTGTTCATATATAGCAATTGCTTGAAGACTGATATTATTTGAAATAATTATGTTCAAGGTATGTTACTTTCCCTCTTCAATGCTTATGGTGTGTCAGAATTATTGTATCCGTTCTGTTTTGTTTTTCTGGGTAATTTTAACCAACAGCATTAGAATTTCTTTTGTAAAATTTTCTTTTTAAAAATTAAAAGTAAAATATGCTTTTTAAATCTTAAAATTGCATTTTCATCCTTGTAGTAGCAGTCAATCATATTTGTGAATGTGGATTTGAAGACTATCATAGATCTGAAATATTAATTTTTTTTATCTTGATTAAACTATGATTAGAGTTCCCGGGTGTAAGCTTAGCCTTGTATATGAAATCAACACTCAAATTTTTAGTGCATTTGAAAACCAAGAGTGGAGTAATTACGCCGTAAGGCGTTTCTCTCTGAAATGAACTCAACTCCCCTAGACGCCTTTCTGTCTTAATGTTAACCATCGGATTTATTGTTAGACGATTCAACCATTATCTGCCATCGGATTATCTACCCGTATGTCTACCCTACCCACTTGGTCTGTCGTGCACACACAAATAGCCAGTAGGCTGCAGAGGAGGGCCGGGGCAAATTCCTTTGCTGCACGGGATTTATCAACGCAGTGGTAGGAAAAAGCACGAAGCCAGGGTTTGAAATACGATGAAGAAAATTCTAATTCGGCCGATGGATTGAAGTTTTGTCCAGAGCTGTAGTCTCTGACTATTCCTCACGTGATGTGTTTGGGTTTTCGCCTAATATAGTGCACTAGGGTATTGTGATCATGTATGCAGAGAGAGAGCACGAGGAACTATGAATTTGTCAGGAATATGTGCGCTGCTCTGATTTGAATACGGTTTATAATGTCTGGTACGATTCAACTCTCAATGGGCTTGGAAAACATTTGGGTTAGTGAGTATGCCCGACCAGTTCATCATCTGGGGCTCATCAAGGCTTGCTTTGGGAATTATCATCATTTCATGGGCATTATCCAGGTAATGAAACTGCGATGCCCGATAGTTTCTTATTTTGTTTTTCTGCAGAAAATTATGTTGGAATTGCTTGCTTGTGTTCCACCTAAATGAAATCTCCCTTACATAGATCATGTCTTGATTTTCTTTCACTTGATTTTATATTTGTGATGTCAACTGGAAGGTACAGGAATTCAAAATATATAATTTAAGAAAACTCAAATCACCAAATGCTAATAGCCGAATGAAAACGAAATTCCATGCCAAATGAAAAGCATTGTTCGGTAATACACACATTTAACAACGGGAAAGCACAGATGCAGACATATACAGATTCTCCGAGAATTCTCTTATTGCTGGATTTAGAATGGAAATAATGAACACAAGAATCTATTTACCCACTGAGAACTTGTAGAGCATTATTTGTTCTATTCTCTTATTGCTGGACTGGAGTTACAATGGGAATAGACCAAAAAAAAGGAAAGATGTCATATGCGAACTTTATCCAGTGAGAACATGTAGAGCATTGTCTGCCTGTAGATGTGGCCGGGTTGGACAATGACAGAGGGGAAATTAGGCTGATTCACTGCATTGGGGAAACCCTGAGTCTTGAAGCATAGTGCTGTGTGTGGCTTGTATAGGAAGCCCCTTTGCCCACAGTGTGTTTGAGATTATTACTGGTATAGAACTGCATCCCTGGAGCAGTGGACCACACCTCCATCACCCTACGACTCCAAGGATCCTTCATCCTCGCAGCAATCCTCAGTCCATTCTTCAACTTGGGGCCGTCCAGAACATATTTGTTATCAAACCCAGGGGGCCTCTGCTTACTCTTCACTTTATTGATTCTGGTGCAAACAATCGTCTCTTTCCTGAAGTCCAACAGAGTTCCCTCCACAGGCAATATCTGGCCTGTTGGAATCAGATGATCATCTGTGGGAGTATAATGTGAAGCCCATATTTTGACAGAATTGTCCAGTATATCCCTACTGTTGTTATGCCCTGCAAGGTTCCAGTAAGCATGAGTGGTTAAGCTCACAGGCGTAGCTTTGTTCCTCGGTATTGCCTCATAATCAAGTCTCAGCTCCATGTCTCCACTTATTGTATAAGCCACTGATACATCCAGGTCACCAGGAAAACCTGCATAACATTATTTTTATTTTAAATAACAGCAAACAAAGATTTACTATTAGCTGCTACGCCCAATATCTCTGTCAACAATATTAATAATTAATAATGAAGGAGAAAATATCCTGTTCTTTTAGGTGAGTTTTCTGGTCGGAATTATGATGGCTGGGTTGAATTACAATACTTTGATTATTGAAAATGTCAAGGTGTTTAAATTTAAATAATTTTGTCCAATAATAACAAGAATGAGATGAGAATTAGGCCTCCCACCCATATTCTAAATCCACATTAAATCTAGATGATTCACCTTGTTCGTCGTCCACACTGTGGTAAGTGAACTGAATAGATGGCTTCCTCCCTCCTCTATACTTTTGCACTTTCCATAGCACATTGTCGAAGCCTCTCAACCCTCCTGTGTTCACACATATCATGCCACCACTCTGTCATCAGTATGAAATCCATCATTATATGTTCACATACTTTTACACCTTTGTTATAGACTTTTAGTTATCCACATAAAGGAAATATTTTTGTTACAGGCCTTTGGTTAGCAACATAAATGCAGAGCTGCAAAAAGAAGAAGGCACCCAGACATTCATTCACCATGTAACTGCAAATTTAATTTCTGTACAATACTATTTCATGAGCAAAAACACATGCTCAATTATCTGCTCTGAGGCAAGAATGTTCAGGAGTATGGAAGACGTGAAGGATCCGGGGCATGCCAGATTCTAACTGCGATCGATGGGATTTTGTTGGTCATAGACTTGAATGGGACCAAAATGCAGTTGACATTCTGAACATTCTGCCATTATAAATGTGTATCCAAGATGCATTGACACTAATTATGATAATAAACTACTGTAAGTTCACTACTTAAGGGTTCTTTGAGAAGGGTTCTTTCCAGGTCATTGTAAGCAATCTAACAATGACAAGTTGTCTTTCAATCGGACAGTGTTTGAACAGAATTCAGCTCTCAACGGGCTTGGAAAACATTTGGGTTAGTGAGTATGCCCGACCAGTTCATCATCTGGGGCTCATCAAGGCTTGCTTTGGGAATTATCATCATTTCATGGGCATTATCCAGATAATGAAACTGCGATGCCCGATAGTTTCTTATTTTTTTTTTCTGTAGAAAATTATGTTCGAACTGCTTGTGTTCCACCTAAATGAAATCTCCCTTACATAGATCATGTCTTGATTTTCTTTCACTTGATTTTATATTTGTGATGTCAACTGGAAGGTACATGAATTCAAAATATATAATTTAAGAAAACTCAAATCACCAAATGCTAATAGCCGAATGAAAACGAAATTCCCTGCCAAATGAAAAGCATTGTTCGGTAATACACACATTTAACGACGGGAAAGCACAGATGCAGACATATACAGATTCTCCGAGAATTCTCTTATTGTTGGACTTAGAATGGAAATAATGAACACAAGAATCTATTTACCCACTGAGAACTTGTAGAGCATTATTTGTTCTATTCTCTTATTGCTGGACTGGAGTTACAATGGGAATAGACCAAAAAAAGGGAAAGATGTCATATGCGAACTTTATCCAGTGAGAACCTGTAGAGCACTGTCTTCCTGTAGCTGTGGCCGGGTTGGACAATGACAAAGGGGAAATTAGGCTGATTCACTGCACTGGGGAAACCCTGAGTCTCGAAGCATAGTGCTGTGTGTGGCTTGTACAGGAAGCCCCCTTTGCCCACAGTGTGTTTGAGATTATTACTGGTATAGAACTGCATCCCTGGAGCAGTGGACCACACCTCCATCACCCTACGACTCCAAGGATCCTTCATCCTCGCAGCAATCCTCAGTCCATTCTTCAACTTGGGGCCGTCCAGAACATATTTGTTATCAAACCCAAGGGGCCTCTGCCTACTCTTCACTTTATTACTTCTGGTGCCAACAATCGTCTCTTTCCTGAAGTCCAACGGAGTTCCCTCCACAGGCAATATCTGGCCTGTTGGAATCAGATGATCATCTGTGGGAGTATAATGTGAAGCCCATATTTTGACAAAATTGTCCAGTATATCCCTACTGTTGTTATGCCCTGCAAGGTTCCAGTAAGCATGAGTGGTTAAGCTCACAGGCATAGCTTTGTTCCTCGGTATTGCCTCATAATCAAGTCTCCATCCAGGAGGAGAGCAAGATGGAGGAGGTAGGGTAAGTCTTTGGCTCCAGACGCAAACGAATTTTGTGAGAGATTTCGGGAGGGTTAACTTTCGTAAGATTTTCTTTGATTTTTAGTTTGGTAGTTTGGCGTTTACCTGCGCGCGTGTAGCTGTATTTTGTATTGTAATATCCATTTCAAAAAATGAAACTTCTTATTCTCTAAATCGATGGAGCAGATCACTGATCTTTATTTTTGTTTAGATGACATTTTTATTGGTATGGCTAAAAGAATAGTTAGGTGTCTGACATGTTGTATATTGTAACATATTGTAAGCTAGTTTTTAACATGGGCTAACTGTTTTACAAGAAATTTCTATCTCCAAATTTAACCAAGCATCAAATAAAATTTTTCGACTCATCATTTGAAAATTTAAAAATAAAAATACTATAAATTGATTAAGATGTAATAATATCATGATACAATCCATCGTTTATTTATAATCAGGATGTGATATTGCGCTGAATGAGTCTACTCTTTAATTCTCATTAAAGAGTTAATGGTTAATATCTCTGCCCATTTTGTTGATAATAATAATAATGAGATATAGTGCTGGGTCCAATGGTTAAATCTGGTTGGGTCTAATGGTTGGGTTTAATGGTTAAATCTGGTTAAGTCTATTTTAGGCTTAGTGTCTTATTTTGAGTATTAATGAAAAATGAATGAACGTCTGTCTTAATGAAAATGAATGAAGTTTATTTAGGCTTAATGTCTTATTTAGAGAAAAGTGGAGAAAAATGTAAGCCTATTTAGGTTGAGTGTCTTACTTAAGTCTTAATGAAAATGAATGAACGTCTTTAATAAGTCTTAATGAAATGAATGAATGAACGTCTTAAAGAAAATGAAGTTTATTTAGGCTTAATGTCTTACTTGGTCGGTTTTAGAGGAAAATGGTAGTCAGTTTTAGAGGAAAATGGAAAGGAAAATGAAGTTTATTTAGGCTTAATCTCTTAATCATTTTAGAGAGGAAAATGGTCCTCTGTTTTAGAGGAAAATGGAAAGGAAAATGCAGTTTACTTAGGCTTAATGTCTTAGTCATCTTAGAGAATAATGGAAAAAATGGAAAGGAAATGGATGAATGTCTTATTTAATGAAAATGAAATGATTTTTGGGTGTTAAATGGAAAGGAAATTTTTGGGTGTTAAATGGAAAGGAAATGGATGAATGTCTTATTTAATGAAAATGAAATGATTTTTTTATTTTGATAAAATTGGGTGTTTTGGTGCTGAATTTATTTATGCATGAAAAAATTATTTTAAATAGTGAAAAATCACAATTTTATGTTATTTGGTTTTAAATTGTATAGTGAAAAGGTTAGAAGATGGTTTCCATCATCCATGTTTCTCATGACACCACACATGGAAGAGATCTAACATTTTCTAAAAAAAAGTCTTCCATACACTACTTGAAGAATTCAAGGGCCATTCTATTTTCCACCTATTTTTCTATACGAATATTACTTTGCACTTGAAAAAGGAAATTCCATCAATGAATATTTAATACATTCACCACCAACCCTAAACAACATAGGAGACAATACATCTCAATATTCCTTCTCACCCTATGCTTTACGGCATTTCCTTTGCAACATTAAGTGCAAATGCTAGTTAATTATTTTCCCTATGGTTCTACAGTATATCTCTTTCCTATGCACTTTTGTAGTAGTTTATATTCTCCAGTATAGAAATACTGTGAATCAAAGGAAATATGTTTTGTTATAAAGAAAGTTGACTAGTTTGATAAGCGAATTCAGAATATGTAATCCAGAAAAGGAAAGATAGAAAATCGATCCAGCAGTACTTTTTTTTATATTAATCTAAAAGTAGTGTTCACGGTATATAAAACTACTTGAATTATGGTAGAAGTTTCCTCAAAAAAATCGTGCACTTAATGCAGTGTACCGTCAATGCAGTGTACTTATTTATTCGTTTAATGAATCCATGGTACGTTGATTGCAAAAATAAAATGCAATAAATTCATGATTCAACCAAACCAATGACGTTAGGGGGCACGCGTGATGTTAAGTATGCCTACAACTGCTTGCATGCTCCATGCTTCTTCAGAAGGCACTAATGGAGATCTCCCTTGTTTTGATCGTCGGTTTCCTGGCCTTCACCTACTATCTTCTATTTCTAAACAGAAAAGCAAAGAACGGAATCCCTCCAGAATGGCCTTTCCTAGGGATTCTACCCTCATTGTTTATACATTTCAACCATCTATACGATTGGATTTCACACATCCTGATCGGATGCGGTGGAACTTTTATTGCCGAAGGCCTTCCGCAAACCACTGCCCTTACCAGCAATCCAGCAAATGTGGAGTACATTCTCACAACTAAGTTTTCAAGTTTTCCAAAGGGTTCCGCTTTCAGGAGCGCGTTTACGGAATGTTTAACGTCGATGGGGAAGTATGGATTCATCAAAGAAAGGCGTGTGTGGTAGAATTTAACTCTGTATCTAGTCCCACTTATGGGTTAAAGTCCATACAAGACTCCTTGTGCCAAAATCTCATCCCTATTCTGGACAACACCATATATTCCAAAGGAAGCGCCATCGATCTTCAAGACATGCTCTTTCGTTTCACGTTTGACAACATCTGCAAAATTGCGTTTGGGGTGGAAGTGGGGTGTTTATTTCCATCTCTGCCGGGCCATTCCGTCAATAAATCTCATGCTATCGGGTAATAAATGAACGGCGGGTGTATATATGTCCATCGTTCAATTTCGGCCTTAGCAAAATTGAACGGTGAACGGCGGGTGTATATATGTCCATCGTTCAATTTCGACCTTAGCAAAATTGAACGGTGAACGGCGGGTGTATATATGTCCATCGTTCAATTTCGGCCTTAGCAAAATGGAACGGTGGACATATACACCCGCGATGAACATATACACCCAGTTCATTTATGACCCGATATACACCCGCGATGAACATATACACCCCGTTCATTTATGACCCGATAGCATAGGAAATATGGCTTACCGTTTGCTAGTATATTTGTACGACACACGTGAGTTCCCTACGTAATTTATAAATATCTACTGTGAGCCGAATAGCCCATAGCCCATTTATGAGCGGATTTTTTATTCCACTATGTACTCTCCACGTTTCGTCGATGTAAGGTTTACCATGTTCCTTATTCGTTGAACCTTGCAATGAATCCATAGTCCTAAGATAAAGATGCAATAAATTCATAATACTACTATGCCTGGAGTGGTAGCAGAGACTGCGTGGAGTTCAAGCTCATCATATGACTTAATGATGAGGGTGTTTTTGTGAACCAATCTGTTTACAGATATCATGTTTTCCACGCAGGCACTCGAATGTGCATCGGGTACAACGTTGGTCAATTGGGGTTTATATGATGTATTAATGTTGTACAACCTTGTTGCATGGGATTTATTTACTTTATTTAATGAGAAGCTTACATCTGAAAAAACCATAGAGCTTTGGATTCTACAAATGTCAAGACTCTGAAGCTACTGTCTGAAACTAAAAGTCAAGGGAGCTAAGAAAACAATTTGAAGTTGTGCGTCATGCTGACATTCAGATTTCTGTAGGAAGTGGAGTTTCCGAAGCCCTATTCAAGGAAACCTTGGAATCCATTCTACAGGTTTAAGTCTGTATTACAAGGACGTGTTAAAATTGAAATGATTTTACTTTCATTTTGAAGGCGTTCATAAATAAGATTCAATCATTTTAAAATTTCATTTTATTGTGTAATTTTTGCAATTTTAAGAATTGATAACTACTCTTTTGAGATTTTAGAGGTCTTTTATCGTATTTAAATGATCTAATCAAGTTATGTTTTTCTAAATATAATATTTTAATTAAATATTAATATACTAATTAATATACTATTTTCATAAATAATTTATAATGCCAATTTTAGAATCATTATTTGCGTTAATAATAATTTATTTACTAAATGTTAGTTTTAAACTACTTAATTGTGGGCAATGATTGCATATCTATTTATTCTTAATTAAATATATACTTTTAATAAATAATTCTTAAGAGTCAATTTTAGAATATTATTTTATTTACTTTAATAACCAATTCACTAACGGCTAGCTAACTCTCAGCAATGATGCATCCATGCTATTTATTATTGAAGATCGATTAATTTTTTCACCTTGTCCTGAGGATTAACCACATTAGTTGGTTCGAAAGGCGATCAAATCCTAATGGAACGACATTTATTTACAATATGGATCACAAAAGTCTTAGATCTAACTTAATATTTGATAAAATTTCTCATCATTATGATTTTTCTATTTATTTCTTTCATATATATCTTATAAATTTCCACCTATATTCAAATGTTAGGTGGTTAGGTGGAACAATACTTTAATATTTTTTCTCTATGAATATTGTTGTATTTGATTGGACATTTGTAAACTTTTAAATGAATATACTTATGGATACTAGTAACTTTATTCTAACCCTAAAACCCAGAAAAACTAATTTCTTTTTTAGAGAAAAAATATTCTAAAAATAAAATAACAAAATTTGAGAGTCTTTCATTTATTCGATGTCTCTTCTGATTTTAATAAAAACATATAATGAAATATATAATATTTTACTTAATTTAATAACATCATTTTAATGTAATCACATTCTTGGTCAATAATGAAATATATATATTTTTACTTAATTTAATGAGATCATTTTAATGTAATCGGATTTTTGGTTAAACTTTCTCCTTTACATAGTCTTGCTTCCTTTAAACTTACAACCCAACAACCCTATATGAATTTAAAGTCTTTACAACCCAATAACCTTAGAGGAAGTCAAGTGTCTTCTTTTTTTCATTTATATAAAATCAAGAAAATTTTCCTTTTTCATTATAGTAACTATGACTAGCAATTGTACTCGATGTTGCAAAGGAAACACCGTAAGGCAATAGCATATAGCACTAATTAATGTTTCTTTGACAACTATTGAAAGACAAAAAAATATCAATGAAAGTCAAGGACCACGCTACAATGAAATCTTACTGCAATATTGCTTTCTTAAGACTTACAAATCATGAGACATATGTCGAAGTTAAACATGCATGAATATTTTTTCTCTTGAGAATATGTTGCCTTACATCACTTCAAGAGTAGTAAAAACAAGGCTATTGAGGAAAGAGCTCCAACACTGAAAGGGATTCGGTAATAGCTATGGAATTAGTGAATATGTCTTTATCTATGGTGTTGACTACTAGGCATAGCTTTCTTGATATTGTATAGAAGAAAGTAAATTTGCATTTAGCTTATACTACATTAACCATGAAATTGCCAACATTCATGGCACATTTCCATTACAATTGTAGAGAAAATTATAACAAAGTTTGACACTTTTCTTATCAGGTCTAAATTCTCCTATATGCAACAGTGGTGGCTTTCATCACTTCTAGAGCATTAAAAACATATGTATTGAGAAAGCAACTCCAACACTAAGAGAGATTTGGTAGCAACTATGGAATTGGCGAAAATGTCTTGTTATGTGGTGTTGGCTATTGGGCATAACTTTCTTGATCTTGTATAGAAGACTGTAAATTTGCATTTAGCTTATAGTACATTAACCATGAAATTATCAACAATCACACCACACTTGCCATCAAATTTGTAGAGAAAATTACAATAAAGTATCACACTTTTCTTATCAGATCTAGATGTTCCTATATGCAACAACTACCTCGTTCTCCTCATAGTTTAAATTTGTGCAAGGAGGAGGAGTGTCAAGGTGCAAGCTAGAATAAGAAAAGGGGAAGCTAGGATTGAGCAGTATATGGAGAATCATGTTTGGGATTTAGAGGTTTTTGTTGGAACACCCTTATTTATGCATCACCCATACTTTGAAAATAAGTTGTTTGATTCTTTAAGGTGATTTAGAAATCTAAATTGAAGCGAGCTATAAGCTCCCTATTTTAGATAATAGTATTAATTGGAGAGACATGTTCTAGAAAAGTACTATGTTGGTGTAGCTTCTTGATAGCTAAAATTATCTTTATGATTGATCTTGTACTCCCTATACTATGTTCAACAAGCTCAGAGTTGGGCTACATTAGTTGTATTATTGTAATTGAAGCTCATGAACATAGCTTAAGCACAAACCTATTGTTAGCATTACTTAATAGAAACTTGTCAAAGGGACCATATTTTAGGCTTATCATAATATCTATAATAGATGCACATACATTATCAAATTATCTTTGGGTTTGCAATATTTATTATGTGATGGACAAAAATTCCCCCGTAGATATTAAGTACATTGCAAGTGATGGCATAGGCTCTTCACGAAACTCAGTCATGAATTGGGGCTAGTTCATCCAGCGCACAGTTGTTGAATGATTTGGTTGTGTTAGCAAAACTCTCTTCTTTTCAACACAAAGAGATTTAGTTTTGGTCCTTGCCTGGCTCCTAAAACAGATCTGAGCTGTAAGCATTATCGACACTTGTCCTTCAATAAATAACATGGGAAAAAAATCCAATTTAACAATTATTTCTGAATTTGATTGAGCTACAATTGTTTCTGAATTTGAACAACCTACAGGGACAAGGGAAGGGCAATTAAAATTTTGGAATTTCTGATGCACTAATAGAATTGAAACAAGTTTTTCGAAAGCATTTACATACACACAAAGGATTGTAATTTTTTTAATGCTTACTGATTCGGGTCTAGGTTGGGTCAATGACCTTGCATGATTGATTCCAAAAATTAGACAAGTTGTTCCTAGTTTGATTGCAAAAGTTGACACTGGCAATTTCAACGTAGCTAAAGAAAATGTAATATATTTCTAATAGACCAGCTCATTTCCAGATGAATATGGAAGAATCCATTATCAATAATTGTCAATTTTTTGGGTCAACACAAATTTTTAAACTATTTGTTATTCTATGCATAGTTGACGCTTATCATAATATTTGTAAAAGATGCACATATTTTATCAGATTATCTTTGGGTTTGCAAAATTTATTATGTGATGGATACAAATTTCTCCATAGATATTAAGTACATTAAGACTACTTCAAAAATTGTTCAATTTAAAAAATAGTTATCCACACTTTAATACATTAGAAAATTTAAAGTGTTAAAAATAAGCCCTCTAATAAAAGGGGTTGATGTTATATCAACACTTTACAAAATCAACGAGGAAATCACTAAGATTTTAAAAAATTGTTTATATTTGATACAATGAACACTTTTCAAAATTGGAGGATTTTTTCTACCTCAAGAAAAACGATAGCGATTACTCGATACAATCCTTGTTTGATAGTTTGCATTATTAAATTTGAAGATGACTTACACAAACATGGGAAAGAGTGGTTCCAAGAGGGAAGGCATGCATAATTGGAGGCCATAATATCCTCAAATCATATTTGGGATATTCCTTCACAAGTCTTGCAAATACAAGAAAAATATAATCTAGACTTAGTCACAACACATGATGCCTCTATGTTATAAATGGAAGAATGAATATTTAGTTAAAATGAAAAAATTTCTATTAAGTAGAATTTGTATTGAAAAATTCAAGGGATTTTGAAATTGTAAAATGCCTCGCAATATTTTGTATTATTTTATATTTCTAATGATTTAAATAGTCTATATAAATTTTGGTGATTTTAGGTAATAATTTATACTATAAAATGTGGCAAATCATTAAAAAAAATAAAAATTATTATTTTTTAGGTAAAATAACTTTATACTATAAAATGTGGGCAAATCATTAAAAAAAATAAAAATTATTAACGAATCTTTCTTTGAAAAAACATGAAAAATTAGCCCACCGAATATTATCCCCTACCTTTATCTCTTTCATGACAATGGTTCAAGTCCATTAACTCCATCACATTAACCAATCAACCAAATATGCCAAAGTAATTATACCACCAAAATTCAAATCTACAACCCATGATTGTATTTTAATTTTGTAGATCTTGAAATTCCCCCTTCTTTAGGATGAAAAAGACTTTGAAGTTGAGGGAAATATTAAAGGGTCTAGTGAACTAAGCCAAATGGTTTCCCAATGTAAATAGTCAGTGGATCATGAAACTCAATCAACTAAATAGTAAAATCAGTCAAACAAATACAACAATTATAATATATAAATAAATAAGAACCTAAATATAATGTAATGTGATTACTCATGATCACATAATAAAATACTACTGTTAATAACCTTACCTTAGTCTAAAAATATTTTTTTATTTGAAGTTTAACATTGAAGCATGTAATTGTTTTTTAAACCACAATAATCAAACTTATTTTTTATTGAATGATGCACCCTTATAAGCCCACTAAGACCCTTAAATCAAACTTATTTGTGACAATATTAAAATGAGAATTTGAAATCTAAAACTACTTAATTAATACATAAGTGGTTTAATAATCTAGAAAAATCATATGGGTGAGTTTTCTCTTATTAGTCCCTGCCCTTCCGGGCTGGCAGGGACTATAGTAACCGATTTGGAATGCTAGCATTACTTCGGCTCTATGACCAACCAACTTGCACGATAACCAATCAATGTTTTGTAACTTAAAATAAAGTTCATTTCATGAAACGAAAACCCAGCACAATATTTTATATTTTCTTTTTCTTTTAACCAATCAACGGCTTTTCCATCTTATTTGGCCTCAAAACGAGGCAGACGGGCAGGTATACGGAAAGTTAGGACAAGGTCGTTTGACAGTGAGTGAGTTCATATAGCATGATAGTGAGTTCATGAACTAATGCTAAGATCGCATTAGCATTAATCTCCTAACATTTAATGTTAGGAGAACTAACAAAACTTGTACTTATGTTAAACCATAAGTATGCTGGCCCTGACGTGTCAACATTGCCCTTCCCCTTCCGTGTCGAACCATCCCTGCAGTGGCGTGTCAAAACGGTAATTTGCATGAGAACAACGGCCTGCCTTTAAATGTTCTCGGTTGGCAGAGAAGAAACAGATAAGGCATGACCGCTGAATCCTTGGCAGAGAAGAAACAGCCTCTCGCTTGGCGGAGAAGAAACAGCAGCCTGCTGCTTTCGTGCGAAGAAAGGAACAAAGTGTGAGAATTCTAATGTTATTTTTCCAGCTTTGTTTTTATTAATTTTTCCTTTGATACCATTCTCATTGTTCTGTTATTAACTGTTTACTGTTTACTATACGCAGGCATGACAGTACATAAAGACAAAGCAGGCTGGCTACAGAGCAGCAAAACAAAATCAACATGAAATTACTCAATGCGGACGTATCTTGGCAGCCTATCTATGTGCACCAGGTCATTTAATAGAGAAACCCACACATTTACTACTCGTGGCCGTAAAAATTGCTTACAGTCCTCTCTGCATTCTAGCTACAAGTCGTACCATCTATATTCGTAACCAGATTTCTTTATAGATGTAAGTAAATTTTGTTCAATTCCATTGTTTCTTAATTTCATTTAGAATATGAATATGGCATATATGCATCTACACAAGTAGATATATAGAGGTATCTAAATTATAAGAAAATATCTTTGATTCTTTATTGGTTACCCTATTATTTTATAAACCCCAATTTCTCATTTATTCGATCATATTCAGAATTATAGGCTTATCTAGTTTCTTAAGCCAGAAAATTGCCAGATACTAATTTGGATTAGCCATGTTATACTCATATTATATGGAATAAAAATAGTTATACCCATTTCTAAAACATTTTAATCTGCTAGCTAGAATTATCAAAATTTTCTAACAAATCTGAATTTTTTCTGAATGTAGTACCTTTCATCGAAGTTTTGTCCAGAATCGCATGTTTCAGAGAAACCACCAAGGGAATTGCTGGCGTTGGTGTTGTCCGTCCACGTTTCATGATTTCCAAATGCCAATTCTATGTATTTTCCCTGGCTCACAGCTACCGAGAACGAAGGCATATTTGCAGCGACCAGAGATGAAATTGACAGCAGCAGACATCTTTATTATGCGACAAAAGATGCGAATGCACAGGAGATCAATGATTCCTCTCTGGATTTCGGAGACGATGATGAACCGCTTGCATTCTAATCATAAATTCCTGTAAGATATTCAGTTATAGAATCATATTAATAATCTGTCTTTCGGCTTTCACACATCAAAATTTCAGCAAATTTAATGATAGATCTTCATATCTGTGTTTCCGCTCGAAAATTTCAAGGACTAACAGGCTCTTCATATATTTCACAGATTTCGAAGTATTTTATCTATGTATCAAGGCGAAAAAACACAAGCCTCTAAAAAAAAAAAGTGACTGTAAAGATGAAATACCGATCCTTGACATTAGAAGAGCAAAAGGCCCGGGCCGTAGCAGGATGAAGCCAATGTGTGTGAAGATTGCCAAGAATGCCCAAGCGGGAAGCGAAGGCGCGAAAAAGAACTCTGTGACCCTCGGCTAGCGTGGGAATTATCATGCCAAGTTAAATTAGGCCCATCGAAAAGCTGTGAAATTGCTCTTGCGACCGAAGGAATTGCAGGGATGGAAGCAATTTGGCTTGATATGCCGAAAAATCCCAATGTCAACATACCAAATTATCTTAAAAACCCATCTTGCCTGTAAATTCAGTCGGATTTAGGCGTGGAAGATCCCTGCTCCCATCTCCCTCCAGGTTTGCTCCAGATTTGAAACAAAAGTATGAGTTACTGGCTTGATCTATGTGATACGAAGACGTTTCTCCTGATACGAAGACGGACAAGTCTGTTGGTGTATTCTTTCTGTGCTCCACTATGCCCTGGAACCTTCTCCGCCATAGCCAGAACTGTCCGAGTGCAGATTCCGCGGAAATCGCCTCTAACTTTCTGTAAAAATTGGCACGGGTACTGCAAATTTAGTGCGCAGGGGGCAGATGGGGATAGCAGCCTGTAGTTTTCCTGAGGAAAATGCCTTGCGGAGAGTTGTATGCGCGCCGGATCAATTTGCAGGGGGCAGATGGGGATAGCAGCCTGTAGTTTTCCTGAGGAAAATGCCTTGCGGAGAGTTGTATGCGCGCCGGATTTATTGATCGGAATCGTGGATGCGCTGGCACTGGACACATTGAATCGCTGAGCCTGCCCTTCCTCTGAACCCTAATATCTCTTACACCTGTCACTGGACATGCAATTTCCCCATATCATGTCTTAAAACCATAATGCAATGTATATTTCATCCATCTATATTGCAGTTTTTCCGGGCGCCGAATTAATTTTAAACTAGTTCCGTATATGTTAATAAAATAAATATAAACTATTATATAAGTACATTATTAATAATATATTTAATAATGTATATAAATATAACTGAAAAAGATTTCATCTCCGAAAAAATAAAATATATATAAACTATTATATAAATATATTATTAATGATATATATAAATATATATTTAATAATATATATAGATACCTTTAATTAGATTGTAGATATTTAATAATTGAGCAAAATGAGTCAAACAGAACATCCTGCTCCAACTATAAATACATCAAACATTTCAATTCAATTACAAAGGTTGCATTCCATCCCTGCAACGCAATGCAATGTACATTTCTAATCCTCCTTTTTGCTTCATGAGGGTTCAAGTTTTATCTGCCACATACATACTCACTGGTCTCGGTCTCCAATATAATTTCCATTATCATACAATTCTACACCAATTCTCCCGTTTAGTCTGTCACATTCTGAAATAAATTGTTTATTTGTGTATGGTGATAGATTTTGTGGACTGATTGAGCTGAGCTGCTGCTGCTCCTCTGCTCTTCAGTTGTCGTGGGGTTTCTTTTGAAATCAATAGGAACACCTCTACTCCTCCTCTGCCACCTCCATTTCATATCGCAAATCCAAATGGAGGATTGGGGGCTCATGATTGCAACAGCATGGCAGATCCAGCTCCTCACCCTTCATACAACTGGCACCGCCTCGCAACACTTGCCTTTTCTGTGAACAATTTGTCTTCTTCAGCCAAAGCTGCCCGACATCCACTCGCAGCTGAATCTGCTGCCTCATCACTCCGCTTGTTTTCCACAACGCATAGTCGTGCAAGCAGCCATTTCTGTGATCTAGATCTGGAAGACGAGGCGGCGGAATACCAAGACTTCCCTCCCTCTAGTGCCTGTCAACGAAATCATGACATAGAAGACCCACCGCCGGTGTTATCGTGTGGTTCCACTAACGTCTGGGTGGAAAACGGCGCGGCCTCGATTCACATTCCCGACGGAACTAATCGCTGCAACGACGACTACAAGCAACAGCTGGCACTACCGCCGGCCAAGAATGTGTCCGCGGCAAGGTCCACGGAGTCGCGTCTGTCTGTGATACTGTTAGATCAAGGCCTCTTCACTGTCTATAAGCGCCTCTTCGCTCTGTGTTTCGCACTCAACTTAGTTGGATTGATTACGGCAGTTACTGGCTACTTCCCATACGCTAGAGAGAAAGCCGCTCTCTTCTCCATTGGGAACATTCTCGCCTCGGTGCTCTGCCGAAGCGAGGCTTTTCTTCGATGCATTTTCTGGCTCACAGTGAAGCTGCTAGGCAGGTGGTCATGGGTTCCACTACCGGTAAAGACAGCCGCTACATCGTTTCTCCAGTGCGTTGGAGGGGTTCACAGCGGATGCGGGGTTTCGTCCATATTGTGGCTCATTTACTCGTTGCTTCAAACACTTTCACACCGTGAGAGCAGTTCCAATGAGATTATAGGAGTTGCAATCGCAATTCTGGGACTCCTTGTCATAAGCTCACTCGCAGCATTTCCTCTCGTCCGTCACCTGCACCACAATGTCTAAAAACGATTTCACCGCTTCGCGGGGTGGGCTGCGCTTGCTTTGCTCTGGGGCTTCGTTATGCTCACTGCAAGCTACAATCCACTGGACAAATCCTATGACGTTCGCGGTTCGAGTCTCGTGGAGAAGCAGGAATTCTGGTTCACTCTAGTCATAACGTTGTCTATGATCTTCCCATGGTTGTTCGTGAGAAGAGTTCCGGTGAAAGTGTCGGCGCCTTCGAATCACGCAAGCCTAATCAAATTCCAAGGCGGAATAGAATCAGGCATCCTGGGCAGAATCAGCCGATCGCCTCTGTCGGAATGGCACGCGTTTGGGATTATATCCGACGGGAAGGAGGAGCATCTGATGTTGGCCCGGACCCTCCCACACACTTGTGGGTCCGTGGCCTTCGCTTCGCAGGGTTGCCTTACCTGATAAACATGTATAAAAGAGTGGTGGTTGTGGCAACGGGTTCGGGTATCTGCGTTTTCC
>APFE031099529.1:11656-45140 GCA_000404065.3 Pinus taeda
AGTCCATACTTCTTGTGGAGTCTTATCCTCCAACACTGATGAAGGTGACCTGTTGACCAAGTAACATGCAGTATCCACTGCCTCTGCCCAGAATTCCTGTCCTAACCAGGCACCACTGAGCATGCTTCTTGCCCTTTCCATCAACGTCTTGTTCATTCTTTCTGCGACTCCATTTTGCTGAGGTGTATATGGAGTAGTCTTCTGCCGTGCTATACCACACTTCTTACAAAATTCTTCAAATTCCTTGCTACAGATTTCTCCACCATTATCTGTCCTCAGTACCTTTATCTTCTTCTCTGTCTGATTTTCCACCAGAGCCTTAAATTCTTTAAACCTGTCAAAGACTTCAGATTTCTTCTTAAGGAAATATATCCATGTATTCCTTGAGAAGTCATCTATAAATGATACATAGTACACAGACTTAGCCAGTGATGGAACTTTCACAGGTCCAAACACATCACTGTGCACAAGCTCTAATATTTGTTTCGTCCTCTTACCACCAGAGGGGAAACTCACCCGATTCTGCTTCCCATATACACAATTGTCACAGAAATCAAAATCCAGAGAGCTATTACTCATACCTTCTACCATACCTTTACCATGAAGTATTCGAAGGCCCTTCTCTCCAATATGTCCAAGCCTTTGATGCCACAGCATGGTCTTCTCTCCAGAGACCACTAGATTTTCTACTCCATTTTCAGGAACCATAGAACTATTGCACCCATCAACAACAGTGCTACATTGCAGCTTGTACAGAGTTCCAATCCGAACTCCCCGCATCAATACCAGTGCTCCTCGAACCATCTTGCAGGTATCCTTCCCGAACACTGTCTTTACACCTGCATCATCCAACTTGCTTACAGAAATCAGATTTATGGCCAACGCAGGAATATGAAGAACACCCGGAAGGGTTCTAACCCTTCCACCTTGAAACTTCAACTTTACTTTTCCGCGACCAATGATTCTAGCCTTCCTATCATCTTCTAAGAAGACATCACCACCATCATATTTCTCATACTCGCAGAACCACTCTCTATGGGGAGTGAAGTGAAAGGATGCACCTGAGTCAATCAACCATGCCTCATGATCTATATGTGTACTTGAAGAAGCCAAGGACACATCCCCACCTTCATCTGAGGTGGTTTTCGCCTCTGCAGAAGGAGCATCATTAGATCCCTTCCCTTTATTAGGAGCTTTAGATTTACACTCCCTTCTGAAGTGCCCTTCCTTTCCGCATTTCCAGCACACCACCTTTGTAGGTTTTCCTGGAGATTTAGATCTCCCTCTAGATTTAGATCTCCCACTCGATGACTTATTTTTGTTTCTGTTCTGGGACCGTCCTCGTACAGACAAGGCATCACCATTCTGGTTGTCCATATTTTTCCGTCTCATCTCCTCCGTCAGCAAGGCTGAGACTATTTCATCAAACTGCAAAGCAGTTGCATTGCTACCTATTGCAATAACAAGACTATCCCACGAGTCTGGTAGAGAACACAACAAACTGATGCACTTATCTTCATTTGAAATTTTAATATCAATAGATAATAACTGACTTACCACAGTATTAAATGCATTGAGATGCTCTGTCACCGAGTCTCCATATTTCATCCTCAGGTTATACAGCTTTTTTCGCAGGAACAGTTTATTCACCAGAGACTTAGATTGGTACAAAGTCCCGAACTTGTCCCATAAAGCCTTCGTCGTAGCTTCCCCTGATACATTCAATAATACTGAATCTGAGACACACAATCATATTGTGCTCTTTTCCTTCCGATCCAACTTCTTCCATTCTTCATCGATCACTCTCGTTGCTTTAGTACCTGGATCTACCGTGATCCACTGATCTTTATCCACCAACAGATCCTCCATCTTGAGTTTCCACAACTCAAAACTGTGACCATTGAACTTCTCAATCTCTATCTTTCCACTGCTCGCCATCTTCTTTCACCGCCAGAATCAATCTCACAGATCTCCCACTAAACAGGGTCTACCACAGGCCCGAGCGAAACCCCTCATCAACAAAGGCGTCCCCTTGAAGCCAAAACAACTCTGATACCAAATGTAGGTTTTAACCCCATACAGAAATTACTTGCATATAAATTCTAAATCACAGGAAAAATAAAAATGCGAGAGCATAACACATAAAACACATATACACAGAGATTTCCCACTGGATCTCAAAACCGCGACTACCAGCTTGATTTTTCATTATGTTCCTTTCAATGTTACAATACATATTTATACATGCCGAAGCATCCAATACCATGGATCGAAAAACCATCACATCCGATACCATGGACCAAAAAACCATCGATCCAATACCATGGAACGAAAACCATCGCTCCCAAAAAACATGTGCGAAAATCATGCACAAAACCATAGGTTGGTCCGCCCAACCTAGCATAGGGTCCAAAACCAAAATTCTCTGGGCCGCTGCCCTGAACCCCATAAAGTGGGGTTATAGGTACCCCTCAAACCCCCTGTTAACTATGTGGAAAGAATATAACACAACCCAACACTGTGAGAGCCAAAAATCCTTGCAAGCTCTTCAAGGTCTTAGGTTGAGTACATTCCTGCATTGCCTGGATCTTTTTGGGGTCGACCTTGACACCTTCAATCCCCAAAATGTGGCCCAAATACTCTACTTCTGCCATGCCAAACGAACACTTGGACATCTTGACAAATAATTTATGCTTGCGGAGCAGTTGCAAGAGTAGATCTACATGTTGAAGATGTGCGGCCCATGTGCAACTATAGATGAGGATGTCATCGAAGAAGACAAGGACAAATTTCCTGAGATATGGTTTGAGAATATGGTTCATAAGGCTCTGAAAAGTAGAGGGGGCATTACAAAGACCAAATGGCATGACCAGGAATTCATAGTGCCTTTCATGAGTTCTAAAAGCAGTCTTGGGGATGTCGACTTCCTTCATGTGAATTTGGTGGTAGCCTGAGCGAAGATCCAGCTTCATGAAAAATTGAGCCCCATTGAGTTCATCCAGCAAATCATCAACCGCCGGGATGGGAAATTTATCTTTTACTGTCAACTTATTGAGGGCCCTGAAGTCGGGACACATCCGCCACTCCCCATCTTCCTTGAGCACCATGACCACTGGGGATGAATAAGGACTAATGCTGGGATGAATGACACCAGCTTCCAAAAGTTCCTTGATGTTTTTTTCTATTTCATTCTTTTGGTTGAACGGATATCTGTATGGGCGCACATTTGGGGGTTGGACCCCTGGAACCAAGGTGATGATATGATCATGTTCCCCTCACGAGGGTGGAAGCTCATGAGGATTGTCAAAGACCGACAGATGGTTATTTAAAATATGTTGCATCTCAGGATGAATTGGCAGCAGCTTGGTTTCAACTGCCTGGATGGCATTAAATTGAGCTACAACTCCATGATTTCCCTTTCTCAACAATTTTTCCATCCTATGTGAGCTGATGATAGAGGGGGCTCCCGCCTGGAGTCCACGGAGGGTACGTGTGTAGTTGTTCTGCTTAAAACTCATATATAACTCTTGGAAATCCATTGTGATTGGCCCAAGAGTGCGGAGTCAGTCAGCTCCAAGGACAATGTCGCAACCCCCCATGTGTATGGAAAACATGTGGGTTTTCAACTGATAATCCCCCATTCGAAGTTTGACATTTTCACAGCGGCCTTCACATTTCATTGTGCCTCCATCTGCAATTTGAACTTGGAAGTTAGAAACTGCTCATACAAAACAATGCACTGCTTCCGTGACTTTTTGATGGATGAAATTATGTGTACTTCCACTATCAATCAAGACTACTAATGGGCACTGTTTAATAAAACCTCTAATTTTGAGAGTTTGAGGGGAAGAAATCCCTGCCAAAGCATGCAACGAAATAACGGGTTCGTCAGAGACATTGTCCTGTTGGTTGTGTTCTTCAAGCGACTCATGTTCCTCCAATGGTGGCTCTTCCTTTGTTGAGCTGTAGTCAGTGACATCAATTTGAAAAAATTTGGGCTCCTTGCATTTATGCCCTGGGGATTATTTTTCATCACTGTAGTAACATAGGCCTTGCTTTATTCTTTTTGCCATCTCCGTAGGTGACACCTTTTGGACTTTAAGCATTTGAGTTGTGTTGTGAGCCTGTTGGGGGCGAGCTTTAGCGGAGAAATTTGGGTGACTATATTGGGTTGCTAATGCACGTTCCACGTTACGAGCTACCTTGCAAGCCTCCATCCATGTGGGAGGGTGGTGCAGTAGGACTTGGGCTTTGATAGCTTCTTTAAGACTGCTGATAAAACATTCGATGTAGAACCCATCTGAGAGACCCCAAGTGCGGAAGGCTAAGGCTTCAAAAGCTGTAATATATTCATCCACTGTACTAGTCTATCGGAGCTTAGTAAGACAACCCAAAAAAGATGATTCTTGGTCAAAGTGGTCTTGAAGAGCTTTGGTGAATTTGGGCCATGTCCTAAAAGGTCCAGTGCAACGTAGCTGCCATTCCCGCCATTGCCACCTTTCATTGTCCAAGTACATGCTCCCCAACATAAGCTGAGTCTCATCATCGAAGATGCCATTTAGTTTGAAATATTGCTCCATTTGTGCTATCCATGCCGACGGGTGAGAGCCGTCAAATTTATGCATATCCAACTTGGGAGGTCACTAACTGGGTTGTTGGGTGTGCCAGACGTGAGGAGAGTGGCTAGACTCACCCTCATTGTGTTCATGGCCATTATACTCCTCCTCGTGAGCTTGCTCCTTGCCCTTCGGGACTATTTTTTCGACCATGCTACATAGTCTGGTAAGCTGAAGGTCGAGGTTATGCACTAATTCTTCAAGTTTTTCCATCCTTTTATTGGCCATCGCTTGAGCTCTAGGTGCCACCATACACCAACTAGATTTTTTTAAAAGTGGGACCACCTAAAAGAATTCACTAAGAAGTGAATGGTACCACCGTGCTCAGCTCGTCATCCTAATTCTAATGGGCTAGATCACCAATACCATGCATGCCAAATCTAGAAAGGAAAATACACATGTAAATAGATACCTGCAAATAATCCCATTGTAGTTGCTTGATCCTGCCTTTCCTTGCTTGATCTTTGCTTCCTCTTTCCTTCTCTTCCTTTCTAGATCTAATGCCAAAGTGCTCCTATAAAACTCCAAGTGTCCAAGAGTGATAGAGATAGATAGAATAGAAGAGAGCTCCAAAATTGAATTGATCAAGCTTGAGAAGAGCTTACACTAACTAGGATATTTCCAGTTGATCCTCAAAAGCCTTTTTATGAATGAGGCCTCTATTTTCTTCATTTCCCGTTATTTTTCTTCATTTCCTCCTCACATGCAACTTGTGACCTTTCACCTTCCTTTTCTCCTATTTTCCATTATTTTCATAAATAAATGTGCCAAAAATGCCATTTTGCCTTTCCAAATCCTTACCCATTGCCTTTCCAAATTTCCTTAGCCATAAAAAACTAAATGAACACTCCCTAGGATGTCTTCCCGAACATTCAGCTTCGAATACGTGTCCCATCATCGTGGCCATATATATATTTTTACATGAAGTTTTACCATGGTTGTTACAAAACTCTCCCCATTGGGGGCACACCATCCTTAGTGTTCAATGACAAATATAACCAACAAGAATGATGAAAAAAAACATACTTCCCATGAAGCTTTATAACATAACTCATTGTAATATTTACAATGAATAACCTACTCAAAAGAAAAAAATCATGACAACATGTCCAGATAACAACCATACCACATACTGGAGCTTTATAACACAACTCATTATGGTATTTACAATAACATCCAAATTTTCGTCACCCAACAAATAATCATACTATCTATGGAGCTTTATAAATCCAACTTAATACAGTATTTACAATAGTACACACATATACGCATATGCACATTTGCTCAACCAACAAATAAAAGGATACGATGCCTGCATCAACAACAAGGGAACCTATAGGCTCAAGCCTCTACCCTCAAAGTAATTCTAGGATTCACCTCCTTCCCAGGAAGTCCAGAATCCACTGTCATAGTCAAACGACATCCAATGTCTAGCGCTACAATCTTGTTCCACTTTTCCTTTCAGTGAATAATTATCGTCTCATTATTTCAAGGTGCACTCCCAATGTGCATCTGATTCCATATGGAAATGCTAATGACCAAAACAAACATATTTTCGACCTTCCCTTCTCTAATACACAGTCCCTAGGTAAATGTGGTGGCCCCCTTTAGTGTAGTCACTCACCTTCCAAGTTCCCTGTTATCTCCTATCCGGCGTGATCCATCCCTTGGTAAGGCTCACTTGCATCATAAGGTCAAGAAACAAGATCTATCACTCCATTAAAACCATCATTCCTTTCATAACATGCTCATGGAAATCAATGGAGATTATCTGATACCAGTGTCCCACAATGGCCCTGCTCCTGAAGTGCTCTACAAGTATACTGCTGAATGTTACAATTTACTTTGCTACTTCTATCAATTCTTACAGTCGATTTCAGCCACCTAACTGAGCATGTTCCTACATTCCTATTCCAAGCACCTAATTTCCATTAGATTCAAATAAATTGAAATAACCTCAAAAAATACTTCATTGATAGTTCGTCAATAAGGTACACTTGCGATCCTACTTACTTCCTGTGACAACAAGTCAAACTAACATCTTTTACCAAATCATCATGTATAAATATATCACATCAAGTTAGCTCAAAACATAACCATCATAGATCAAAATCATAAATCAGATGTAACCATCATAAACTAGAATCATAGATCATATATAATCATCATGTACCTGATATTCATAAATCACATGCGTCATAAAACTAAAATAAAATATTGATGCTTATCCTTCAATCAATCCTTATATTCTACCCTTGTCTTATTTTGTACACACTCCGGATCAGTTGCCACATTAGACAAACACCTAATGCCTTCTCCTCAACCATGTGCACATACCCATAGTTTGCATCACACACATACAACTACACACCATGCAATACACGCATCTACACTAGTAGCATATGTACCACATGTACACAGTACCACCTGTACATTACAACCACCTACACAATGTGTGCACAACATCACATGTGCATGGCGCCACTTACACAATGTGTACACAATGCCACATGTACAATACACCACTATATAATGTGTACACAATACAATATGTACACAATACCACACACATGACATGTAGACGATGCCATATGTACACAGCACCACATATTGCACAACATGTACAGATCACCACCTACACACAACACCACTTTTACAACATGTACACATCACAACATAACACCACTTGTACAATCATGCACACAAAACCATATGTGCATAGCGCCACATGTACAATATCCACGCAACATGACCTATACATAGCACTACATATCCAAAATATACATAGCATCATTTATACACATCACCACATATCCAACATCTATACAGCATCGCATGCACAAAAATAGTACCACACATCCAGAACCACACTGTCTTTGCCAAGCAACCTTACTTCTAGTGTCTTATCCATGCTTGTCTAGCACGTCGTAGACCACACTGCTTTCATTTCGCTACTATATCCCTTGGTATAACCTATCCATAACATAAACATAATATAATCACATAATATACACTCATAAACACATGATACTGACCTCATATATTTTTAGGGCTACTCCTTCTCATTGATTCCTCGTAAGGCAAGGAACCTATTCATGTCATTCACCTGCGTAAGCAATCATTCCTCCATAAGAAAGATTCTTGATGACCTTGTCAAACAATGACATAGATACACACCTACACGTATATAATATATATATATATATATATAGATAGATAGATAGATATATATAAACATCAGAATAATCATGAACATAACATAACATAATTACCAAATATCAAGCTCAAGGTTAATAGCACTTCCTTTATTCATGCACAACATACACAACATTGAGAACAATGGTTCCCAACATAGCCAAGGCATCCAATACCTCAAATCCATTTACTTTACATTTTCTGGTTACTTTTCTCATGTCTTGCTACCACCATCCATTTACTATAATGGACCCAAACAGTCCAACTGTCTATCATAGTCTTACCTTCCATTTTTCTTACTCATGTACATAGATTCATTTGAGTCTTACATTACCTGTTGGGTACTGCAAAACTCTCCCCAAGCTCCATTAACTTTCCTCTTCTCCAAACCAATTCCCAATACTCAAAACATAAAACAAAAGCCCCTCATCCCACATCTGCCCATGTAACCATGCCAATTGGGTAAAGATGAAACAAGAGGCTACTATTATTGGATTCGACCCCCTATGTGACTTTAAGGAAGTGGAATTGATGGAACACATCAACTAACCTATCCACATAAACAACAAAGCCCACATGATACATGTCAGCCACTCATACATCTTGTCCCTAGATCCCACTGATGTTCTAGACATCTTAAGCCTCCATCGCTCTCATGCTATGTGCATGACAACATCCAAAAACCCAAAGTCACTCTCACATGCTTGCTTTCCAATGTCTAGAGACCCAATTTTCTGGTGTTATGTTGGTGACCCTGGGGTTTGAGCCACTTTTTTAGGCCCAAATCCCATGTCACTACCCAAAATGGAATGATAAATTAGGAGCATTAAAAGAACTAGGAAACAATGATGCAAAAGAAATAAGTTAAACAAGACCTTAATCAAATGCCTACTAACCATGACAGGCATTTCATCAAACATGTCACAATCATGTAATATACAGGTGTAACCAACAAAATTAAACATAGGGATCTTGTACTTATGTGAGAATAGCTAAGATCAATTTCTCCTTCATTCCATTTGCTACATTACCGTCTATTAGGCCATAGATACAATATCCATTAATTTACAAGAAAAAACATGTTGAGAACCATACATAGCTACTATTATAAAACACACATATAACTAGCATAATAACAACATAAATACTCATGAAAGTACAACCATATAAATCACATATAATCCATCAAAATGCTCGTAGAAATACAAGGAGAAGAAACCTTTCATTAATGATACAAAAACCAAACCTGGGATGGGACTTCCATGTTGCACCAGACTATAGAATGGCTGAGCCAAATCTCTCTTTAGCCATTCACGCCCATGCCATATTCCAAGCATAAATGCGGGACTCAAACCAAAAGAACCAACCAGGGCATATTAAGGCTAAACCACCTCACCCTTATCAATAGAAACTAGGCTTTACTATAATCCATCCTGGATCACTAGGCCAACATAATGAACACGTCATAACATGCTTTACTATGATCTCTACCTGATCATTAGGCCAAAAAAGAATGTATGTGACTAGATTTCTCTACCTAGAGGAATTTTCTTGTCTCCTCGTCTCTCAGGCTTTACCGCAATCCAAACCTAGATCACTAGCCGTAAATCAAGGCCCACTCTCTAGGCTTTACCTCAGATCCCAAACCTAGGATTACTAGGCCCAACAGAGAGAAAATCACATCTTGGATTTACTGTATATCTTTCCATTCATCGGTAAGGATTCCTAGGCCCATCAGGGCAACACAATCCTAGTTTTACCGCAACCCACAATCTTGCTCAGGGTTCACTAGGCCACTGGCTTTACCATGATCGACAATCTGGTTCAGGGACCACTAGGCCATGTGCTCTATCTTTTAGAGATCCACCTTACTCATCCTCAAATCCATTTGATCCTTGGAAGCCTTTTTATGAATGAGGTCTCTATTTTCTTCATTTTCAATTATTTTCCTTCATTTACCTCCTCATATGCAACCTGTGACCTTTCATCTTCCTTTTCTCCTATTTTCCATTATTTTCATAAATAAGTGTGCCAAAAATTCCATTTTTTCTTTCCAAATCCTTAACCATAAACAACCATATGAATACCCCCAGGATATCCTGTGCAACATTCATCTTGGAATATATGTCCCATCACCGTGGCCATATATATATTTTTACATGAGTTTTTACCAGGGTTGTTAGAATTTCATATCGATTTGGCATTTAGGTTTCCATTTTGTTTGGATCCACTTCACCAAATCCCTCCTAGATATCCAAATACCAAAAATTTCTCATATGAGGGCATGATCCTTTATATATTAATAATATCCCTCTAGTTTGTTGGGTTACACCATGTACTTAGGGTTAACTGCTTCTTTGGGTAAACACCCACCCTTAAGGCGATATTTCCATTGGGATCTAAGAATTGAACTATATTGGTTGTTATTGTACCCTTAGGAGCATCCTAACCCACCTACATTCATTTGTTGAGTATGAGTTACAACATTTTTGTAAAAGGGCTTTGCATGCCTTCTCGCAGAACCACATATTTAGTAAGTTATGCTCCGCTGGAAAGATATCATCTAAAAGAGTTACACCTTGTTGGAAGATCATAGTCACAACCAGAATACAAAGTATTATGATAAGTATGCTAAAGTAAACCCCAATCATAACAGAGATCTCCCTTCAAATAATATTGTTACATTTAACAATAATAAAATGATACTTATATTCATAAATTAAAAATTAGTGATAACAAAAAACCATGGTTGGCCATAAATAAAATGTTAAATTTCCACCTTAATTTAACATTACTTTATATATAGAGATGAAGTAATTAAAAGTAAATACGGATAATAATATTTTTCCTTTTAATATGAGGGAGTTATGTAATTCTTTCACCACTTAATATGTGGTTCATAGATGTAACAATGAAAACAAAAATATTTAATAACAAAAAACTATTTTAGTGCTAGCGATAGACATAACATAATTTTATATCAATTTTATATAAACAAAAATAAAGTAATTGAAATTAAAAATATTCTTATATTTTCACTTTACATTGTGAGGGAGATTTGAAGTTTATTCTATTCATAATATGGAATTGATATATAACATTTCAAAAATATTAATGACAAAAAGTAATTTAATGTGGTTTATAAATCAAATATTTCAGCATGCTTTGTTGAGTAAAAATTTTTAACATAAAAAATATATACATGCTCCAACACACATACAGAGAACTCTTATTTTGCTAATAGGTATTTTTTTTGTGGTTCATGATGACTCTAGTCAGTGAGTGGTTGCTACGTCCATTGAAAAATCTGGACTAATCGCCCCTTGGCCTACTGGGAAGACCCAACCCCAAGGGCTTCAGGTAGAATCAACCTTGTGACCTCCCGATGGTGAGGCACGGTTTTTGACGAACTGAGCTAACCCTTGGGGCTTTTATTATTCAAGTTACCCTACTTTATATTTCCTATATATAATTATATATATCAGATATATAATATATATATATATATATATATTAATATATATATATAAAGAGAGGGAGAGAGAGATATGTTTTCTACCTCTGAATAGGAGTAGTATTTCCTATGAGGAGAAACAAAATTGGAGGAAAAATGGGTGCTTGTAGCTTGGGATAATATCTACAAACCCAAATTGAAGGGAGGTATGGGGCTAAGATATCCTTCAACGTTAGTTATGAGTCTAGGAGCCAAGATATGGTGGCATTGGATCCAAGGAGTTCAAGGCCTTTGGAAATGTATCTAGATGAGATAATATGCAAAACACATTCCTATTCAATACCTCATAAGGATTCCCTTTGTAACACCCCCTCCTCCCAAGTCCACTGAAGAAATCGGTCAGTCGGGGTAAACATGTGATGAGAGAGGCTACTATAAGGGATTCAACTTCCTTGGTGACCTTAAGGAAATGGAACTGACATAACATATCAAACAAACACATCCACATCAGCAACAACACCCTAACGAGACATGTTAGCCACTTAGACATCTTGTCCCTGAGTCCCACTGATTATTTAAGCCTTTTAACCCCTGGTCACTCTCATGCTATAGGCAAGACAATGACCAAAAGCCAAAGTCACTCTCGCAGTCCTATGTGACAGTGTCCCTAGATGTTTTGCAGAACACTGGTGCTAACGTCCCCAAGATTTGAGCCACTTTTCTAGCCCAAAATCCTAGCCTCTACCTAGAACTTCTTATATCCTTCAGAATCCATCAAAGACATTATGACAATATAAACAAATAAAAAATCAACCTCAGGACTAGGCCTGATTGTCCCCAACTAGGACTAACATTATGTCAAATACTTGGCATCAATGCAACCTACAAGTCTAGGATACAAGACAAACCATAAATGATCGAAAGAACTTATGAAACATAACTAGAAGGATCACCTCCCTCTCCATTTAACTATTAGTTCTTGCATCCATTAGGTCTTGCATCCATCCATTTAACAATTACAAGTAAATACATGAAATAACCATGACATGAACTAGCCATTTAGCCATGCTTATAACCATCGTAAAACCATATAAATCCACATATAAACCAGTGAAAAAGTAAGAGAACTTAGCTTTTATTAATATAGGAAAATCTGACCAATTAAAGGACTTCCATGTACCACCTGACCATAGACATGGCTGAACCAAATCTCTCTTTTAGCCATTCACCGCTGTGCCATATTCAAAGAATCAATGTGGGATATCATAGAACAACCAATCCTTGAGAAACCAATGGAATTCAAAGGCTAAACCACCTCCACACTCATCAAACCTTGATCACATGAAAACAGGTGCTCCAATCAAAAACAAAATGAACTTGAAATGCCATTTGGAATCCATCACTATCCTTGAGGAACTTTTTGTCTCTCTATCTCTCATTATTTACCACAATCCAATCCCAGATCACTAGGCCCTAAACTAAGATCAATCTCTGCTGCTTTACCGTAATCCAAACCCAGATCACTAGGCCCTAAACAGAGACTTATCCTTTAGGATTTACCATGTATCCCATCAAAACTAGTCAAGCGATTCCTAGGCCTTTGGGAATGAAACTTGAGACCACATATGGCCCGGATTCTAAAATCCATATGGTAAATGAAAGCTCAAAATCAAGATAAACATCCCAATATACCATGGCATCTAGAAAATGGAAAGACTAGGCTGAAAACCACTAGCCTAACCCAATAAAACCATGCCACCAATAGCAAGAGAACCATACACCAACATGCAAATCCATGTGTTTCCAAACCATCTAGGAAATCACACATACTAAAGTTTACCTGCAAGTATTCCTGTTGAAGCTACTTTATCTTGCATTTTCCTTCCTTGATCCTTGTTTTCCTTCCTTTCCCTTTGCTTGATTTTCCTTCCTTGATCCAAATCCAGAGTGATCAAGAGTGAGAGAGAAAGAAACAATAATGAGAGAGATCCAAACTTGAACTGACCATGAGCTTACACTGACCAAGCCTAACACTAACTAAGAAAATTCACTAGCCAAGCCTGCCAACTAATCCTCAAAATCCTTTTATTAATGAGGCCTTTAATTTCTTAATTTTCCCTTATTTTCCTTCAATTTCCTCCTCACATGCTACCTGTGACCTTTCACCTTACTTTTCTACTAATTAACTTTATTTTCATAAATAAATGTCAATTAATGCCTCATGCCTTTCCAAAGCCTTAGCCAATTTCCTTAGACAAAACACACATCCAATGATGCCCAATAGGATATCTTTCCCCAGCATTCAACTTGGAATACATGTTCCTTACCTGTGGTCTTATTTTGCATTTATTTACATTATTAGATGATTTTTCACTAGGATTGTTACAGAACCCTCCCCCTTGGGGAACACCATCTTAGGTGTTAAACCACATCAAGACCTCATAAAAATCACTGAAAAACAAACCCACTGCCCATGTAGCTTTATAACTTATCTTGTTGAAGTATTTACAATGAAATACCTACTCAAAGAAAAACATCATGACAACATTACCAGATAACAATCATACCGCATAATAGAGATTTATAACGCAACTCATTACGGTACTTACAATAACCACATATACACACATGCACATTTTCTAAACCAACAAATAAAAGGATACAATGCCCGTACCAATCAACAAGGGAATCCAAATAACCACACCTCCACCCTCAAAAGTAGTACCAGGATTCACCTCTTTCCCAAGAAGTCTAGAATCCACTGTCACAGTCAAAGTTGCATCCAATGTCCAACGCTAGAATTCTATGCCCTTGTCCTCTCAGTGAACAGTTATTGGCTAATTGTTGTGAAAATTTGGAAGACCCAAATTTTTACTACAACAACTGATTAAGTTTCTTCTATTTGTTAAATTACTAAAAAAAAAATATTTCATCCTATAGCAAATATTGAAACTAATACACTGCAACCTTCACCAATTAAAATTATATACGAAAACAAGAAACTTGGCAAGAAATAAATACACACCACATTACACTATTATTTTTGGACAAATGCCCCCAGAAAAACCCAAAGTGGGAAAACCAATCCAACAATTGAGCATTTGTATTGTTAAGCAATATTTTTTTTAATGCAATTCTTTGGAATCCCAATTTACTATCCAATATAGAGCATTTGACCAGCAGAAGATTAGTGAGAAATATCAAGCACTATCACTGGAAATATGACACTGATCCAACCCTTGAATGGCCAGCCCCTAGATGCCTCTACGTAGTTTCTGTCAAATCATCACATTGCTTTGCATCATAGCTTCTAGGAACTCTGTCACTCTTCCTGACTGATTGATTTTCCTTCGAGACTTTGACTTATACCCTCTCGATCTCACACCCTGGCTTCTGGATCTAGAAATTTATTCTACAGAAAATTTGTGGATTCTCTCTCAAGATCAGTGCTACCTTTGTGTGGCTCTATGTTTCCTAGTGTAGCCTCTTCATTGTGTCTTTTGGATGTCTCTTTTCCTCCTCTACGATGTATTTCTCGATTAGGAAGCTCTCCAACCAGAACTATCCCTACCCTTCACTGTAATAAATCACTTTGATCTTCTCTTTAGCAACTATTGTGCTTCCCTCTCTGAGAAATTCAATCTCTTTATCTCTCAATGATGTTATTTCCAAATTCCCATCAAGCCTCTTCTTATAATCCTCTCGTTGATCAATCAATGACCCAGATTATATTTTATTCAATGGCTCAAATCATTTTGTCTTGATCCTTATATTCTTCTAGAAGTCTTGCCCTCAATTTGATTAGTACCCTTTAATTATTTTAATTTCATTAGTTTAGACATAGGAACCCATTAAAAATAATTAATTATTTTAATAAATCTATCTCTGTGTGGAATTTCCCAAAATCATTTATGGGTATTGTGGAATAATTGTGTCCAAGCCTCACTGAAAATTTTGAGGCTCAGAGAACATCTGATGCTACCAGAAATCAACACTCCCTCATAGCAAGGAACGTGTTATAGTACTGCAACATGTTGAAGCATCACCCTTCTCTGTAACATCTCCCTCTGTGCTATTGATGTCTGACATCACTTCCCACCAGCTACTGTAGACATGTTTCATCTTCTGCTACTAACCCTCCCACTATTAACACTAAATCTATACTGCAACCTTCATAAGTTATACGTTGTGCTACTGCTGGCACTGGCACTACCAACACTGTATCCGCACTACAACCTTCTCCAACTGTTGTTGCTACTGCATCAACAATCGAAAAGCATCCAAAATTATTGAATAGGTGTTTAGTATGATGCACATGTTGCTAGAGTTATGATTGTTTCTACTCTCTGCGTTGAATGCTTTGCACTGCTCCTGATTCTGCAATATGTGAACTGCATTTCTTGCAACTCTACTTTGCTCTACTTAGTCTTTGGTTCTCTTAGCCATTGCAACTGTCTCTCCAACACTCCTCTGCACCAAATGACACTAGTCCATCCTGCTACTTCTGATATGGCCTCATGTGGCAAGGTATTGATCTGAGAGGTGGACTCCTCAAAGATCCTACCCATCTACAGTTCTTTCGAACTACAGTACTAGATCACCACACCTCTCCCCTCGAGGTATATGGGAAACCATGCTAATTCCTCCTCCTTTATCTTTCTGGATGAAACCTTTGGATCATGATTCTCATCCTTTTCCTTCTTCTTAAGATGACATATGTAGTGTAGTGACCGAATTCACCACACTGAAAACAATTGATCTTCGAGAGGTCCTTCTTTTGGCTCCGCTGCTCCTACTGCCCCTTGGATGCAAGGGACACATTTTCTTCCTCCTCCTTGGGCCTCATCCCACATCTATTACTACTATCAAGGTTTCACTTTTCCTAGTATCTCCTCATCTCTTCTTACTAAAGAGCAAACAACATTCCTTCCCAATCTAACAATCTTTCTCTACCTATGATGCTTTGGACAAATACTTTCCATTCTTCCAAGACTGAATTCAGGGCTAGCCTCACCATATTGGTAGGTTTAGGTTTTGACCCCATAGCTTCCAATGATCAATGCATTCCCCCTTCTGCATCTGTGTGGATCTCATCTTCTGCTCCAAGTACAGTTTCCACTACCTGGAAGATCCTTCGTATAATGTGGCCAATGCTTCCCACATTTGTTGGGCAGTATCCTTGTCAACAATGTGATACATTATGTGATCTCTCACTCCATCGAGGATCAATCATTTGGCCTTTGCCATTTCAGCCTTGTACTTCTTGAGTGGATATGGATTCATGGGTACATCTACCACATTGTCGACATAGGTTTTGAAATTTTCTCATCTAGAAGGCATGAGATACTTGCCTTCTAGATCACGTAGTTGGATGCACCTTCCAACCAATCTTGATCTTGCAACCCATGAGCTGCCATATATTCCAACGAAATGTCAAACTACCTCCTCTCTCCTTTGTGTTGCTACTGCACTAACCTATGCACTGCATGTTATAGTTAGTAGATCTGATTCTCCCTATTGTTTCTCAGTAAATGAGAAATTGAATTCCCTCACTAGGAATTCTCTAAGGAAGAAATTCCCTCAATAATGTCTCTCTTCTTCCTTTTGATGTTCTTATGCCCTAATAACCACTGTAGAAAACTATGTCGCACTAGTAGCCTCCTCTGTGCTAAAGCTTCTGCGTTTCTCCATTTAACACTTTAAAACTTTGATATGGAAGTATTACTCTCTGTCGAATCACTCAGAGAGGGACTTTCATCGAAAAAAATTCACTCCTGGCCTGGACTACATAATCGCTTTGGGGATTTGTTTTGATGCATATACATCACTTCAAACCTCCTTCTCTTCAGCGCTGGGCTCTTCTGGCTCTGCTCTTGTTTCACTTGGAGCTCCGGTACCAGGTGAAAATTTGGAAGACCCAAATTTCTACTCCAGCAACTGATTAAGTTTCTTATATTTGCTAAATTAATGAACAAATTATTTATTTACATCCTACTGCAAATACCAATGCTAATACACTGCAACCTTGAACAATTAAAATTATATGCAGAAATAGAAATTGAGCAAGAAATCAATACACAACATATTACACCGCTATTTTTGGACAAATGTCCGTGGAAAAACCAATGCGAGAAAATCGGTGCAACAACTGCGGGTTCGTATTATTAAGCAGTAGCTTTTTTAATACAATTCATTGGAAGCCCAACTCACTATCCAATATAGAGAATCTAACTGGAAGAATATTAGTGAGAAATACCTCACGCTATCACTGGAAATCTAACACTAATCCAACACCTTAATGGCCAACCCGTAGCTACCTTTTCACAATTTCTGCACAATCCCTGCGCTGCTCTATGTCAGAGCTTCTAGGAAATGGAGTCTCACACCCTGGATTTTGGATCTGGAAATCAATTCTACATCAAATTTTCTGGATTCCCTCTGAGACTCAATGCTACCTCTACGTGGCCCGACATTGCCTAGCGTGGCCTCTATGCTTCCTCCTCTAGATCACTCTCTACCTCCTCTACGATGTATTCTCAAATTATGAAGCTCTCCAACTGGAACTATCCCTGCCCCTCACTACAAGAAAGGACTTTGATCTTCTCTCTAGCAATTGCTACACTGCCCTCTCTTAGAAATTCGATCTCTTCATCTCTCACTGATGTGATTTCCAAATTCCCATCAAGCCTCTTCTTATAATCCCCTTGTTGATCAACCAACGACCCATATTAGATTTTAGTCAATGGCTCACATCATTTTGGATTTGTCCTCACCTTGTTCTAGAAGTTTCACCCTTAGTTTGATTAATACCCTTTAATTATTTTAATTTCCTAAGTTTAGACTTAGGCGCCCGTTAAAAATAATTAATTATTTTAATAAAACTATTTATCGGTGGAATTTCCCAAAATTATTTCTAGGTATTATGTAATACATGTGTCCAAGCCTCCCTACAAATTTTGCGGCTTATATCACATCCGATGCTACCATAAATCAACAATTGTTCTAGGGTGCACTCTTAATGTGCATCTGATTCCATTTGAAAATGCTAATGACCAAAACAAATATATATGCGACCTACCATTCTTTGCTAAAAAGTCCCTTAGGAAATCTGGTCACCACCTTCCATGTAGTCACTCACCTTCCAAGTTCTTTGGTATACCCTATCTAGGGCAATCCATCCCTTGGCAAGGCTTCCTTGCATTGGAATATAGAAAACCAAGGCATATACCTACCTCAAAATGATCATGTCGATCATAGCTTGCTCACGGAAATCAATGGACACTATTGGGTACCAGTGTCCCACAGTGGTCCTTCTCCTGAAGTAGCCTATGAGCATATTGTTGCATGTTCTAATTTGTTTTTCTATTGTTGCCAATTCTCACAATCAATTTCAACCACCCAAATAGGCATTTTCATGCTTTCTTGTTCCATGAACATAATTTTCATTAGATTCAAATAAATTGAAATAACCTCAAATCATACCTCATTAGTAGTTCTCAATTAGGTACACTTGCAATCCTACTTGCTTCCTGTCACAACAAGTCAAGCTAACTATTTGATCAAAACGTTTTTTATAAACATATCACATCTTGTTAGCTAAAAAATAAACCATCATAGACCAACATCATAAATCACATGTAACAATCATAAACCAAAATCATAGATCACATATAATCATCATGTATCATAGTTATAAATCACATGCATAATAAAACTTAAATAAAATTCTCATACTTATCCTTTCATCAACCCTTATCTTCTACCTTTGTCTTTATTATGTACACACTCTGGATCGGTTAGCACACCAGACAAACACCTAGTGCCTTCTCGTCAACCATGTGCACATACACATAGTGTGCATCACACACATAAAACTATACACATCATACAACACCATGCAATACATGCATATATACCAGTACCATATGTACCACATGTACACACTACCACCTATACATTGCAACCACATACACAATGTGTGTACAACAACACATGTACACAACACCACCTGCACAACGTGTACACATTGCCACATGTACATTGCATCACTATAAAATGTGTACACAATACCACATGTACATAGTACCACATGCACCACATGGATGTGACAACACATATACATAACATCACATGCATGACATATACACAAAACCACATACACAACATGTACACAACACCACATGCTCACAACACCACTTGTACAATCATGCACAAAACACCATATGTACATAGTACCATATGTACAACATGCATAGAGCACCATATGTACATAGAAATGTATATCCAACATGTACATAGCATCATATGTACACAACAATGCATATCCAACATGTGCACAACACCATATGTACACAACACTGCATATCCATCATGTACATAGCACCATCTATACCCAGCACTACATATGCAATATTCTCACAACACTATATGTACCATCTTGTGCATAAGATTGCATAAACAATATGTACACATGCTATGTACACGCAACATCGATGGAACATGTAAAACATATAAAACATGTGCATAACAATAGTACCACACATAAAAAACCACACTATCTCTACCATGCAACCTTGCTTACAATGTCTTATCCATGCTTGTCCCAACATGTCACAAACCACACTTCTTTCATTTCACTGTTGTATCCCTTGGTATAACATGTCCATAACGTAGACATAATTTAATCACATAATATCAACTCCTCATTGTATTATACCAACCTTATATATTTGTGATGACTACTCTTCTCAATTAATTCCTCATAAGACCAAGAACCCCTTCATGTCATTCACCTGTGTAAGCAATCATTCCTCCAAAAGGATGATCCCTGATGACCCTGTCAGACAGTGACATAAAGACATACATACATACATATATAATCATTAGAATAAAAAAATCATCATTCTCTCAGAAAACGACATACATGCATACTTATATACATATATAAACATCAGCATAATCATGATCATAACATAATTACTAGATAACATAAGGTATAGGTTAAGAGAGCTTTCTTTATTCATGCACAACATTGAGGAAAATTGTTCCCAACATAGCCAAGGCATCCAACGCCTGAGATCCATTTACTTTACCTTTTCTTGTTACCTTTCACATGTATGTATTGCCATTGTCCATTTAACACTATGGGCCAACCAGTCCAACCGACTCTCATAGTCATACCTTCTGCTTCTGTTACTCATGTAATGGGCTTCATCTAGGTCTTACATTATATGTTGGGTACCACAAAACTCTCCCAAATCTCCGTTAACTTCCTCTTTCCTAAGCAATCCCCAAGACTCAAAACAATAAAAGGCAAGAATGGGAGAACAACAAGAAGACCATGAAAAAACAAAAGCAATATGACACTACAACAAAGTGGCATAGCTATGCACCGAACACACGTAAAATCACAAAATACCAAAAGAATCAAACTAATAATAGACACTGTGATTCATTCCTCATGGTTCTTAAGGAAATCTCAACTGGAGCCTTATTCAAGATTTCATGTCAATTTATTATGCCATGCAATCCCCTACATTATACTACCATAAACACATAATTGCCATTGTATAAATAAAAATAGAAATACACGAGTTAACATATCTTGTTGTTACATGCACATGGACTTGTAACTGAACACATCCATGCCATCTCTTAAGGGACGCAAAATCCCTTGACAAATTGACCTATAACTACAGACTAGCTAATATATCTGTCATGTACATGTTCATGAATCTAACACATATCCACATAATGTCAAACAATATCAAGGTTAAGAAGATTTATTGTATGAGAAGTTCTCATTCATTTGGAATTAGGGTTTCCAAACATAGCCAAAGGAATTCTTGTCCAATTCCTTCCATTTACCTTTTACCTTGTTACAATCGAGGCTTACTGTGTACTGCCACATCACCCAACTGTTAGTTATATAAACACATCAACTATTTCCTTGTCACACCAATACTAACCATGTTTCCTGCAGTTTCTCACACATGTCAACCACATGCTCTAAATATCAAGACAATCATATCTATCAATTGGAAATCAACATTTAGAAGGACTAAAGATCATGTCATAATCCATAGTCAACTCATATTCATTAGACATAATGCTATAATTGTCACCTACTTACATGCAAGTACATATCAACTGTCTCAACACATATGTATAAGTACAACCATCTTAAAACACGATATTTTGAACACATACTCATATTATGAAATTCATCAAATATTCAACCAACTCACAACCATACCATGTTAAATAAATCAACTAGACAACATAATCAAACAATCAAGTATTAAATATACAACGTAAGAAAACTCATACCTCAATGTATCTTAGGGGAGGCTATCTTGTCTACACAATCAAGCTAGTTAGCATGATATAACTTCTCAACACATCAACATAAATAACATCATGCTATCCATATCAATCACTAACTAACATTTTCACATCCTAACTCATAAAAAATATCATTTATGCATAGAAATCACATATGTATGATCAGCCTATATTAGTACCACACAATGCAACATAATAAGTCGACTCATACCTGAATGTCGTAACCCTAACCATCTGCATAGGCCAATCCAATTTAGCATGTTACATATGACGTCAAGATCTTAATGAAATAACCCTAATCATCAAGCTAAATCTCATATAACAACAAGTTAACCTATAACATACCCATCGATATAACATAATCATTAGGTTATCTAGTATAAAACAACAATAGAAATGCATACAACTATAGGTTACTATCATTCTTGACTATCCAAGACATGTGCATATTGTTAGAGTCGGTCTAGTAGCCCTCCACCAGAGATCAAAGCTCTTTGCATTTCATAATTAGGTGTCCCATCAGTGTGATTATGTCGCATTCCATTAGGCATGCCATAACTCTGCTGGAGGAGTTTGTGTCTTTTATTCCCCTACTATTTGGCACTATTGGTTCAGGTTTGTTTGAGTGAATAAAATCTTCAAAAGGTCATTTATCTTGTTTTAAATTTTGAGGTCTTAGTTCTAGGGTTGAGTCAATTTTTGTCTTGAGAGGTCATAAAGGACCAGCAGGCCAGAGGGATGTCCTTCATAAAGCATCATTTCAATAATTCTCGTCATTGTACAGTTAAATTTTCACCTTGTTTTCAAAACTCTATTTTTGAAAAACAAAGGTCATTATCTCATTTTTTGTAAAACTTTGCCAAAATTTCAAATTCTCCAAATGTTGAAGTGCAACCTTGGTCTCCTTTGCCAAAGCATCTCCGAAGCCATCTCTGCAAAAATTTTCAGAAGAAATCATCATTTCAACCAATTTTTTCAAAAAAAATAAAAAAAGGAAACCAGAAGTGAGAGCCAATTAATTCAAAAAGTGTCAACATTCAAACATTGCAAAGTGGGTTTTGGGCAAATAAAAATCAAAAGGGAGCCTATAAAAGCACATCACTCTTCATTAGCAACTCATTTGCCTCTCACAAGCCAAGAGAATCCTTGCAAAGGTTATTTCAAGAGTCATTGAGCAAATTGGGCAGTTTTCAGGAGCGCGCTACGCATCAGCTGAGGCGCGCTATACACCGAGAGCGCGCTACGCATCAGCGCGACTTTTCCAGTATGTTTTTACTCAGGTGCTACGCACCAGAGGGGCGCTACGCATTGGGAGAGGTGCGCTACGCGTTGGGTTTTTCGCCCAATAAACCACCAGCAAGCTACCAAATCCTCTGTTCTCTCAAGAAATCCTTAGGTAGGCCTCTCCTCCATGGCTAGTTTTGGTTTGGCAAGATGAATGAGAAATTAATATGTTAAAAATGCCATGAAAATGTGAAGTTGAAACCCTACATTGCTGTGTGAAATTTAAAGACTTAGTTGTGCTAGGGTTTCAAATTATTTTGCTGTCCAAGGTTGCCCATTATTGATCCCCTTGGTGACAGCATTTGAAAAATTCAAACAGCAGTTCATTGGGTGCAAAGTCAGCATTACATTTTAGTCACTTTTCCTCCAAAACCATGTCAGAAACTGAATCAAATTATGAACAGAGTGATGATCGTGATTCAACACCGGAGATAGAGGTGCCAAGGAGGCATCACAAGGGTGGTAAAGGTGGTCGGCATGTCAGGGAGGAGCCCACCTCTTTGGTTCATTTGCAAGATTCTCCACTTGCAGTGACCTATTTTCGGTACCTATCATGTTTTGAGTATTGTGAGAGGATCTCGCAAATTCAACATCATAGAGAATTAGTCTACTTGTTTGTCCTACATTTGCACAATGGTCATGTGAACCTTGCAGGAGTGGACTTCACACTATCACCCGAGATTGTTTCTCAAGCAACCGGGATACCAAATGCTGGAGAGGAGTGGAACAAGCGCCAACAGTTAGACAGATTTCATTATGAGCCATATATCAAACATGAATGTATGAGACACCTAACTGTTTTTTTTCCCTTCAGATTCCTAAGGGATGAGTATGCACCCTTGATGAGGCTCATTATTCGTTATTTCACTTGTGAGGGCAGATTTTCACGTCTATATTCTTACCATATCCATTTGTTGATGCATTTCACACGGGTACGAATGATGAACATTCCATTTTTCATGTGCCGAAATATAGAGAGGATGGTGCCCTTGGTACAAAGGAAGAGCCCAGCACAGCAACACAAGAGAATTTATCATTATGCACTGATCAAGATCATAGTGATGCATCAGTTGGCACAACAGGGTATTCCATGGGAGGATTTCATTTCTCGCAACTTCTTCACAGTGCCACACCCACCTCCTGAGATTGCCCATGATGAGGGAGGGCCTTCACAGCAGTTTGACATTCATGAGACCAAGCATGTTGATGCTCCAGCATATGTGACATATCAGAAAGGCCCCAGAGCCTTATTTGCAGCTACACGATGAGTACTATCTCCACCTGGGGAGGAAGGGGTCTCGTTGACTTCATCGACACAACGAGTATTATCTCCACATCATGTGGAAGGGGTCTCGCCATCTTCTTCAGCATAGTTACAGGTCCAGGACAGGGGCAAGAGGCCCATGATTGATGAGGGTCCTTCAAGAGGTCAAGACACGGATATCATTGATGTTGATGCTAGCTCTCCTACCTCAGAGCTCAAGGAGATCATCCGAGAGCAAAGGGCCGAGAATGAGTTGCTGCACAAGAAATTTTAGATGGAAAAATGGGTGATCAACTACTTAGAGCAGCGCAACAAACAGTTGGAAGATGAGCATGAACTTTATGAGCAGCGGAAGATTTGTGAAGACCGGGAATTGGCCCGTAGGAGAACCAGTGATTTGACACCTATCGATTGGGAAGAAATGCTCATCTGGGTGAAAAATCACTTGGAAAAGTTATTGGCGAAAGCCAATAGAGACAAAGATTTTCTTCGACACATGAAAAATTATTATTGGGCCCGCATGCATGTGTGCAAAGCAAAAATGAAGATACTTAAAGGACGATTGGCCAAGGCACTAAAATGGAGGAAAAGGCCCGATCCACTTCAGATTTTGGTTGAAGCCACCTTTAGGGAGCATGGTGCTCAATGATACACCTCCAGCTCAAAATTCATGAAATTTGGAGCAATTTTGGTCAATTTTGAATTTTTGTGCCAAAAACAGGTTTTTGCCCTCAACGCGTAGCGCGCCGCGCGCTACCCTTAATTTGGGGAGGTCCATTTCACGAAAACTCAGAATTTTTGGATTTTTCATGGCAAAATACACTTGCTCAGCCACTGCCAAGAAGTTTCATGGAGAGTTGAGCCCCCAAAAGGTCAAAAAACAAGCAAAAAATGACCTTCTGTCACTTTTTGGACACACAGAAAGCAGTCTTGAGAGATTGCAATTTTGGAGGGGAAAATGGCAACCAAATTGAGAAATTCTACTTGGTCTAAAGATTAGACATCCAGACCTTTCCAACAAGCCCACTTGTGCCTCATTTGGATGCTAGGAAGTACCTCAAAAGTCGCCTGAAAGGCGCGCTACATGTTGGGAAAATTTGCCAGTTTTGCACCTTCAGCTCAAGAAAACGCAGCATTGACTAGTTTTGACTTTTTGGTGGGATTTTTCATCCTCTTTGATGTAATTGATGTAATTTCATGTTGACATGACACGTTTTACCTATTCTAGAAGATTCATTCATAGAATGGCAAAAAATTAATGAATGAATTGGTTTCCTAGCTTATAGAGGCAAGTTGTTTTGATTGCCTAGATTGTAGTGCTCAGTTTAGAATTGGTTGGAACAGCTCCTAGGATGATGAGCTCGACTCCTAGAGGCAAGGAAATGTGTTAGCTTGCCTATATTATGTACTTTCTTAGTCATTTTCATGGTTGAACTCTTGGGATAGTTTTGAGACTATATTGTACATATTTTACCAGCATTTTTGGCAAAGGAAAGACCAGGGTTTTGCAGTACTACTTGGGATCCATGTGGCTTTATGTCTTGATGGTGTGTTTCTTTCAGTACTTGTAAGTTGTGTATGTGCATCATTATCTCTATTGAATCTTCTCTTATTAAGAAAATGAAGTGTTAAGGTAGAATCCATGAAATTGCTATGCTCTGCCTTTAAATTTCTTTAATTATTCTTATGTTTTCTTCAGTTTAAGGAGAATCCTTGAGACCCCTTGCTCTCCTTAGCCTCTCACTGGTCTGATCTATCCATCTCACCTGCTTTAAGGCATCAAAACAATTTACCTATCTTTTGCCCCAATGTGGACCTCTGCAAAAACTGTGGCCTCATCCCCTACACCCCAAAATTGCCTTTCCCTCCTTGATTTCAACAAAATCATAAAAAATCAATCCTAAACTCTTTGTACTTAATACCTAGCCTAAAATTAGTCATCAATTCGTTCATCTCGAGCCTTTTCAATTACCTTTTGCCGAGTTTCGACCCGGAGAGAGCCCTCTCCTGTCCTCGTAGGGCTAGCTACGAGGCTGACCGTGGTTTGATGTGGCCTTGAGTCTTGCCTTATTTCAGCCTAAGGCAGATTTGAGCGCTAACCCATATAACAACACTAATCAACTAACATCTATCATGAATATAAACAGAAAATTAAAATACATGTACATAAACCTAATGCATATAAAAATCCTTAACTCACATACCTGCATGCAAAACATACAATACATGTATGACGATCTTCTCTTACCCCAAAGTCCAATGTTGCAACCTCATTATGATGATCTACATCTCCTACTCTATCTCAGCGAACACATTAGCATCATAACATACCAATATCACCCTGATGACCTAAATTTCATACCATGAATTCACAAGCCATGTTTGACATACTATTCATGCATAACTATAACCAAGACCATACATGCATAACAAATGCATATAGACATATAACACATGAATACCAAAGCATATACACCTCATTCTAGCTAGAGTCCAGTCATTAATGCATGATCATATCAACTTCACAAAGCATGACCTCATGCATTAAAACAACCATTATTCCATTGTATACATTTCCATATGCAACCATAAACATGCATAAGCAATTCTTAATCAACTACACATACGCATGAACACATGTCGTCGAGCATAAGTGATCAATTCTTGTAACCAACCTACAAGACTGATACATGTAAGCAAGCATACAAGAATGCAACCTAACATACAAGAATTTAATCAAGCAACATATAATAGTGTTAGCTTAGGTTGGGTTGACCCAAGTTCGATTCTTTTATTGCACACTAAAAAAATCCTCAATCACTAGCCATTTCGGCAACAACCTACAAGCAAATTGTTGTCTCACCTGAAGTGACTATGGGAGGATGCAAAACCAGGTTTCTACAGTCTTGAGGGATGCGAAGGTGTGGTATTTTTGTGTTTTCTTATACTTTAACCTTCATAAATTACTTCACATTCATAAATTACTTCACTAAATTACATTCATCACAAAAAACATATCATATACATCCATAAAACTTCACTGTACTGAAATAAAGTGAAACTGTAATAAACTGCTATGCTACAATAGATAATAAGTAAATGAAAAAATGAAGAGACAATTTTTACTGTGGTTCATTCCAATGTGGGACTATGTCCACAAGAACTATTGCTTATAATAGAGAATTTGTACAACAAACATTTCTTGGTATGCACACTTAGTTGCAGGAAGTTCGCACACTCAACTGCAAACTTAGGCCTATCCGTACTCAGCTGCAGATCCTCACCTTCTTGCCTAGAACACAACTGAAAAATATACAACCATTCAATACATGATGTCATTCTTCAAGGCGCCTTAGGCTATAGCCTTCTTTATTATTCACCACTATATATACTATACCCACCCCTATGCCCATATACCGCACATTATATCTATTATACAGTTCACTTTGACACTCCATTGCTCCACTGCGCACTCCAATTTACCCTTTAGTTTGCACTCCAGTCCCCAAAATGCGGAGTCTTCATCAAAAGCTGGGCCAAGTTGGGTTGTGCCCAATAGGCCTCCAACACTCACATGTGACTCATCCTGAGTCACTTAGTTGCTTTACTTATGACTTTTGCTGCGATGATGTTGTAGGCCTGGTTGAAATTTTACAATGTTTTTGTCACCTAATTTTCCTCACTGTGTTCTTCCTCCAACAATGCCTCTAGCACATGTTTTGCATCCTTCTGCACCAACACAATTTCCCTTTGTCAAAGCTCCTGAAGCTTCTCATCCACTTCCTATGATCATTGGAGGGCCTCGTCCTACCAAGGTTGAGTCCTCTCTACCAAAATCTACTCCTCCTTCTTTAATTCCTCAATTTTCTTCTCGAGGGCCTTACTTTCATTGATCTTTACGACCCTCTATGAGATGGGTAAGATCTTCACAGATGCCCAAATATACTCTAATTTTTGTTGCTTCTACTACATTTCTTCCTACAGTTTCTTTACATTTGGATATTCTTGCAGCGAAGTCCAAATTTGTAAAATTTCGTCTAACAATTTCCCACAGTCTTCCATTGTTACGGAGATGCTGCCCATTATAGTATTTAGGTCAGTCTCCCTCTGATCTCTCACTTCCAATGGAGTAGTTAGTCGTAGCTTTATTTGCATCTACTAATCTGCATTTCATACTCAAATTGCGCTACGAATTTTTTTTCCTTATACTCCTCCACTATGTTGGATACCTATACCAATAGGTTTCATATTTCATGATTGGCAAATTCAAGTGCCAAATATGCTCTGCTTTGCTGCTACAAAGATCCCATAATTTCTAGGAAAGACAAGGTGTGTACATGCCTTCATACCTATTAAATTTTTTATGGATGATCCAACAGTCTAATCTAGATCATGCCATGTTTTCAATTTTTGTTGTAGAATAGAGCAAGAAATCTGTCCAAACTATTTAATCTTGGCAGATCAGTAGTTAGGCAGAGAAACTAAGGTTCCCAACTGCTTAATCTGGGGCCTTGGAAGAAATAAGGGTAGTGCTAGATAGGAAATCAAAGCAAAAAAGCCAAGGGAAAAGAAAAGGCACATAAAAGGTTTGCAAGTCCAAGTGCACCCTCCAAGAAGAGACAAAAAATGCTAGGCAAATTAGTTGGGTAGGCAGTTGGGGTTGCAGAAGTGGTGTTCCTTCTAAGTTGAACTTTGCTAACCAAGTACAAGGAAAACAACACAGTGGAACATGTCTAACTTCCCTTTTTCCCTTTGTTTACCACTCATTACTAACAATCCCTTCACAAGATGTGTTCATAAGAGAGATTCAAGGTTATGTTGGTCCTTATTGCCTTCAAAAGCCACATTTCTTGAGCAAAAATCTTTTCATTTTGATCTACTCTTTAAACTAAGTTGTTTCCAAGAAAACTTAGTAATACCACTCTTCATTCACCATCTCCCTCCATATTAACCTCTAACTTGTATTATTTAACTCCCTATGTCACCCTCTCCCTACTATTATAAACACCATGGTGTATAAACCCCAAGCATTGTATAAATACCCCCTCCTTGGCATTATAGCCATATGGTTCACTATTAGGGAATTGGATTAACATCTGGTTAAGCTCAAAAACCCAAGCCCAACCTCTTATCTCCATCAGAACTCATCTGCCTAGCCAACTCTCCATTTTTGCCCAAAAAACCCTTGAAAAACCCCTTTTGCACCTTTTTACCTACTTAAAAAGAAAAAAAATGTGATAAAACCCACTTAGCCCGCTTTATCCTAAGTATGGGGCTAATTTGCGCATTTATGCAAAAACTTCATAAAAACCCTCTTTGCCTAAGTTTTGAAATAATCCACGATTTTGCATAAATTTCGTTAAAAACCATTGTTATTCGCCCCTTTTCCAAAGTTTTCGGCCACATTTGATCTAACGAAGGAATACATTGAAAACCATTGGAATTCGTTAAAAACCCAAAGGGTCCCACCAGGCGCAATTACCACTGAATATTATTATTTAAACCCCGCCCGTTGACCGTATCTTCCGTGCAGGTCCCCATCCCGATTGCCGTCAGATCTGGCTCTGTAAATCCAATGGTTGATGCTCGTTTCGGAGGGGCCCCGACGTCCGACAGATATCGTCCGATATCTGTCAGACGATGATGTCACGCGGATCCACGCGTCGCTCCCAAAGTCCATTGGAGCCCCCTCTGACAGATTCCTTGCTGTATAGGAGGGGGCTCGATATGATGCCATCTGTCCGCCTATGTCAGCATCCTTTTGTCGCTTATGACAACACCACGACCGCGAGCCCTGTCCTCCATTCGTCCACCTGGCCACAACCTCACCGCCCCCATGGACCGGTCTTAGGCCGCCACATCACCTGATGACGTCCTGCTAACGTCATCCAACCCAGACCCACTTGCTGACGTCATGCTGACATCATTTAAAAAAAGCGCGCCAATAAGCCAAAAAAGCCATATTTTGCCAAAATTACGTGTTTTTTGCACTTTTTAACAAAAACACTTCTGCACTCTCTGCATGCGCTTTACGACGAAGAATTTGCCAACCGGTTCAAAACTAACCACAGAGCTTCAACGCGCGTACCCAACTGCTGTTCCGACCCAAGAAATCCATCTGCCAGGTATTTGTCCGTAAAAACCTCTTTGAAACCTGGTTTTTCTCAGTAATTGATAAGAACACCTTAAGCACAGAAAACGCTTGAAAATCAGCACAAGCTACTTAAACCCAGCTCCCTTTAGGAAAATTAACGGTCTAATTTCACCAGCCGAGCCATTCAGACGGCCATTTTCAGCGAAAAACCCTTCTTCGTTCGCGCAGTCATGAACCGGAATCCATAACCTGCTTTCAATTACCAAGAAAGGTCTACTAAACACTGTAACTTGCCTTCTCAAGGAGCCAAACAGTATTCCAATTGCTGTGAAGTTACCCTGCTACCCTGCATTCCTCAAATTTTCCTTTCACAGGCAGTGCTTTTCTTATTTATCAAGCAGTCTCCAAACAAACATGGAGACTCCAACGGCACCAGCAGCCCTCAATTTTTCTCCCCTAAATGCCCCCCAGAGAGAGCTAGAGTGGCAGGAGTTGGCAGACCTAGACTACCAAATCATAGAAGACTCCTCATCAAAATGCAAGTTCCACATTCATCTATTAAATGAGCTCAAAGCCAGACATAAGGATGGGACCGACATTCTAGGCATTTGGTAGTCCTCCCTCCCAATTTTCAAACTCCCTCAGGTCAACCAGTTCCCTGACCTGATTCACCTATGTGCTGTCTGCTATGACCCCATGCAGAGGGCTGTGCTTGACCCCACAGGTGCAGCAGTATTCTACATGACCCCTGAGGCCATCAGAGAAATGTTGCAGTTCAAGACCCAGAAGAAATTGGTCCCCTTTTCCCTAATGGACTTGATCAATCAGGGAGCCAAGATATTAACAAATGCACAGATCCTGAAGCTAAATCAATTGTTCATTACAAACTCTGACACAGTGCTGCACCCTCCCATTTTTGATGGCTACCTCAATCAACTGGGTGTAGGCCTTGCATACATGATTAGCTCAGTTTTGGGGTACAAGTCACTAGAATTTATTGAGGAAACTGTACTAGTAATGATGACAATGTTTTCCCCTGGCAAGACTCCTATCTATTATGACTATGCTACATACATTTCAGATAAGATGCATGAGCATTTTTTGAATTTGTCCAGAGAGAAGGTGTTCAGATACACCTCCTACATTTACCACCTCATCCTGTACTACCAACATGAGAAGTTCTCCTTTGAGATCAAGAGAACTAATGCAGCAGGCAATCCAAGGTCAGTGGTGTACTGGACCTCAGTGTTTCACCTCAGCACATACTCTCCATATACATACTCTGAGTTCATAGACCTCTTCAACCATCCAGCCATGTCTTTATTCTTAACCTCACCCCCTCCAAGGTTGACTGATGAGATGCAAAGGATTCTGCAGCTATCCACGGCATACAGCATAGGGGATTGGTACTTCTACCAACACTATACTGTAATCAGAATATATGGGTGTGAGTTGCGCCCATACAGATTGCCCAAGTATGTGCCTATGATACTGTTTGCCTTAGAATACTTTAGGCAATTCGGCAATGCCGATATGGTGCACTTTGCAGGCAAGGGCAAGAAGGCACAACTAAAAGTAAGAAATCAATTAGGCCACTTTGTCTTAAACAAAAGGGAAGGCTGGAAAGAAGCTGACAAGAAGCTAGAAGGCCTTGGCCTAAAGCAAAGCTTCCTTTGGAAGCCTTATGACCCTAACATGTCCATATCTTTAAGAAGGCAGAAATACAAGCTCTCCAGCTATGAACATGTGAGCATGCCCTATATTGAAAGACATACCAATCAACCAAAATGGAGAAGGAACACACTAGAAGAGCCAATTACTCAGGAAGAATTAGTTGAAAGGGCCAGAAGGCATTTATTGAAAATGGCTAACTTGGAATCTCCTTCACAGGTACTGACTCTGCCAAAGCCTCAAACAGGAGCAGTGGCCTCATCATCTACAACACCTCAAGAGGCAAAACAAACCACAGGCCAGGCTCAGAGCAAGGGCAAGGAGAAAGATATGGAAGGGCCACAAGCACAACAGGGTCAAGTGGAGCCACCCCAACAGGAAAAACAACACAAGAACCAACAGGTGCAGGGGGAGAAATCAGCAGAGGCCCCAATGGCCACCCAGCAGCAGACCACACCGATGGCACCTCCAAGGCAAGATTCAAGGGTTGACTCCTCCGTCCTCCAAACCCCTCAAAGGGAGGACGTAAACAGAAAAAGAGAAAGTGAAACTCCCCTTACTACATCACCAGAGAAGAGGCAAAGACTGAATCCCTTCTCTAATGAAGAAATGCCAAGCATGGAAGCCTCAGCCAGCTCCCTCCAACAGGAGCAAGACAGGGCAGCATTAGGAGAAGTAAGCTCCTTAGGACAAAGGAAGGGAGGAGAAACAAGCATTAAGTAGCAGTTCAAGGATATCAAGAGAAGGAGTGAACCAATAAAGATTCAACTCTACAATCACCTGCTGAACATGGCTCCTACAAACCAACAAAGGCTCATGTCTGCATTTGATGCACAGGAGGGGAAAATGGTCATGAGCCACTTCACACCAACAGTGTAGCAACCACAATCAGCTGCAGACTACATCAAGACCAATTTGGAGGTCCTATCAAAAGACATCCACCCAATGGATCAAATAGAGCTCCATAAACAGACGCGTGAGATGGTCTATGCCACATTGGCTGACAAGACCCTGATCAACTACAGGCTGCAAAATATCCTGAACAATACTGCTGCACAGCTTGAGTTGGAAAGGGCTTCCTCTCAAGCTAAGGATAACAGGATCAAAGCACTGGAAGAAATAATAATAGAGTTTGGGCATGATCCCAAAGATGTTAAGGCTGTGCAAGAAGTCCTCAGGCTAAGGGATGCTGATATGGCAGCATTAAAAAAGAAGTTAAAAATCCCAGCAATTCTTCACCCGCAAACAGAAGAGGTTGCCCAACAAAGGCAGGAAAAGGATGCAGCTTCTCTATTGATGACACTATACAAAGAGCTCATCCAAACTCAGGAAAAGCTGCAAGAGTCAGAGGCCACATTAGAGGCAGCATTGCAGCAAAAGGAGGCAGGGCAAACCTCACAGCCACCTCCAGAAACAATAAAACTTGAGGAAACCCCTCAAGACACTGCCCCTCCCAGCCAACAAGTGCAGCAAGCAGCCCCAGACACTTCAGCACCAACTACCTCAGCACCAACAATAGAGCAGGCTGAAAGCCTGGACATGCAGAAGCTGAGGAAAGAAAT
>APFE031099531.1:0-74209 GCA_000404065.3 Pinus taeda
TTCTTTCGGCCATTTCCGCAGGGGACACCTTTTGGACCTTAAGTGTTTGAGTCGTGTTCTGAGCCTGTGGGGGACGACCTTTAGCGGGGAAATTTGGGCAACTGTATTGGGCTGCTAATGCATGTTCCACCTTACGAGCTACCTGACAAGCCTTTGTCCACGTGGGAGGGTGGTGAAGTAGAACTTGAGCTTTGATGGCTTCTTTAAGACCGTTGATAAAACATTCCGTGTAGAACTCATCTGTGAGACCCTTAGTGCGGAAAGCTAAGCCTTCAAAAGCATTAATATATTCCTCCACTGTACCAGTCTGCCGGTGCTTAGTGAGACGACCCAAATAAGAGTCTTCTTGTACAAAGCGATCTCGAAGAGCTTTGGTAAATTGGGTCCAAGTCCTAAAATATCCATTGCAACGCTGATGCCATTCCCACCATTGCCACCGTTCATTGTCGAAGTACATGCTCCCCAACATAAGCTTAGTCACATCATCTAGGATATGATTCAATTTGAAATACTGCTCCATTTGTGCTAGCCATGTAGACGTGTGAGAACCGTCAAATTTATGCATATCCAACTTGGGAGGTCGCTGGCTGGGTGGTGGATGGGTGTGCCAGACGTGAGGAGAGTGGCTAGATTCACCGTAATTGCCTTCATGGCCATTATACCCCTCCTCGTGGGCTTGCTCCTTGCCTTTTGACGTAAAATCCTCCTTGCTTTTTGACATAAACTCCTGTATCTGGAGACTTAGTCCGTTAAGCTCTCTTTGCATTCCCTCCAGATTTAGTCTGCGAAGCTGAGTTTGGATTTCGTTCACATTTTCTTCAAGTTTGTCCATCCTTTCATTGGCCATCGCTTGAGCTCTAGTTGGTACCATACACCGACCTGATGAAAAATTGGGACCGCCAAAAAATTTTCACAATTAATTGAATGGTACCACCATGCTCAGCTCGTCGTCCTGATTTTAATGGGCTAGATCACCAATAAGCATCCCGAAAGATCTCAGACATTTTTTTTTTGAAACTCCTAACGGAGTTTTACTCCTTCCTGATCAATACTATAGCCACCAAATCCTCAAAATGTCAATGCGGCCAAATGTCCTGTGACAATTATACCCTGGTATAGGAACCCTTCACAACGCCTCTGGTCTGGTGGATCTGAGAGATCTGAATGGCGGATCGGGTAGCATTGGATGGCTGAACTGACTGCTTCTGTAGATCTGATGAATCTAATAGATCGGAAATGGCTGATTGGGACCGATGTTTGCTGCTGCTGCACTCCTTTGCTCAAGCGGATCTAGAAGAGATGATGATTGAAAAAAAAGGAACTAGGGTCTTGAGGAGTGTCAGGTGCTACAGATCTCAATATACATAAGGGTTTGGCAGTAGTACTCGGCCCAATGTTTCAAGGCTCTAACTAAGGAGGGTCGACCGTACCCTTAGCCGTACCACCAGAATACCCTATCGTACGGGCGAGTAATCTCTCCGAGTGCTGTTATCGGTGTACTGTAGCCGCAAGACGACCGATGGTTTATCTATGGTGAGGTTTTTAGGGAGCCTATGGGGCTTCCGATATACCCAGAGGGTACGTGGAAGACAGTCCATGCGCGGTTCTCTCTAATGCGCTACTAATCGAAGGGGTACCCACAGGGGTTACAAGGGAGTCCAACAGACGTGACCACCTCTTGTATTTCCTGCGTGCATGCCTCCCCAAATCCACAGATTTATGTGCTCAATGACGTATCCTGTGGTTTAAAGATGCCGGAACACGTCTCTAGCCAAAAAAAAGACTTGCTACGAAATGGAGATCCCACCGGCCCTGGAAAGTGCTCTGATACCACTTGTTATGCTCTTAACCTGAAAATGATACCCAAATATAGAATATGCGAAGAAAAGAGACCCAGAACACAGAATATGCGAAGAAAAGATACCCAGAACACAGAATAGCAATGATTTTATTATTCCGAGAGTAATGTTCACTTGCCTCTTCGAGGGGGCAACCTCCAATAGAGCAGAGCTCGATTACAAAATAAGACACGATGCTCCTCGCAGGGAGTTTCTATCCTTTATATATGACTCCTACGTGAAATACCATGCGCCAATACCGCGTATTACTAATACCATCTATCTAATACTACGACCCATTTGCAACTAACTGTGGTTCCGTTACTAATTGCGGATTAACCACTTACAATTATTAATATGGGCTTTATTGACTCTTGACTATGATGTGGTCCCATTACATAGATAAGGGGGTTAGGGTGGGACCCTAACAATATCATATTGATAATGTTTGAAAAATGGTGGGAAATCTTCTGCGAGGGTGATGCGGAAAGAGTGATAAGGTTTCACTGTTTTGAATTTTTTTGTTAAATCAGAAAAACCAATATTAATGGAGATATTGGTATTTTTTACTGAATTTTGTGAAATGACTAAATGTAGCTTGAACCATTCACCTTAAGATGCTTTTACAATATAATTTCCTAAGTCTATATAATATCTTCATTATCATAAAAACTAATCTATATCCATCTTAACTCCACATCTACCACTCTTAGGGATGAAATCTATTTATCCCTCTTAGCACTTGGTAGACCCAGAATTAAGATGGATCTAAGATGATAGAATTTCCCCTTTAAATAGTCTATGCTCACATGAATACCATGGTATTACCATGGGTCAATACCATGGGTTTTCATAAACCTGGAGCTTAAAAATTACTATTAGTAATCTATAAAAATTAATAAAATTAATAGTTGATTTTTATTTTATTTTTTATTTTAACCAAGCTAAAATGTTTAACATACATTAAATTATAACATCCATTTTTACTCTTGATCGGATCAAATATTTTTTCACTCTATGCTAGTTTGCATATCACGATATTTGATACCTCTCGGGAGTTAGTATATCCAGAGTAAAGATGGATCTATTCTCGTTTAATTCCCCCATTTAAATAGGCTACATTCCAAGTGAATACCATGTGCCATTTTTATTTTTATTAATAGGGTTAATAATGTTTTTTTGCATGGTATTAATATAAAAATAAAATAAAAAAATGTTTTATTTGTTTACCATACCTCTCGTTTATTTATATTTTTATTAATTTACCATACCATTCATAAATACAAGGTGACTTATGGAGTAAATATAAAAAAAAATGTTTTATTTGTTTACCATACCTCTCCCTTATTTATATTTTTATTATGGTATTTGGCCCATAGGATTCACTTAAATAAAACCTCTTTCTTGAGCCTTCATAAATAGAATGAGGGTTATGGACTAAATATAAAAAGAGGTTTTATTTATTTACCATGCGTCTAGTTTATTTATATTTTTATTTATTTACCATACCTTTTGAGTCAGTATAAAAAGGCGTTTTATTTATTTACCATACCTCCACTTTACTTATATTTTTATTTGTTTACACCCTTGCATGTATATAAGGTGACTTAAGGAGTAAATATAAAAAATGATTTATTTATTTACCATACCTCTCATTTATTTATATTTTTATTAATTATGCTTTATTTATTTACCATACCTCTCATTTATATTATATTTTATAATTCCCATACCTCTTTTATAATATGGTTTTGGGCCTCTTGTCCATGGGATTCACTTAAATAAAACCTATTCTTGAAAATTGGGCGAATGGAAGGTTGTAACTCCTAATTTCAAGGCTAAATTTACCTTTTTTACCCTCTCCCTTAAAATAAGGTGGGCTATTTGAGGTGATTTGTAAAAATGTACTATGATACAAAATATTCGCCCACTAAAAATTTAAAACCCCTTAACTTTGCCAAAGGGCGAACATTCGCCCCTAAAATCACCCCTAGATACAATCCCCATGAACTAGTATCTAGAAATGGAGCTCCACCATGGCACTGCAAAGTGGGATGTATTGAAGGAAGGTTTCTTATTGATTTTCAGTTTTGAAGATGGATTTGCAAGAATCAATGAAGCATCGCAATAGATTAACACAGTTATCTTCAGAACACCAAAGGAACCTATGGAATGGCCCCAATTGGACTGGAGCACCCAGTTGTGCCACGCATTGGAATGCTATAATGTGACAGTTGAAGCGGAAGAAGAAGACCCAAGGAACATTAATATTCCAGAAGTAGAAGGTATCATGAAGTCAAAGGCCCACAAATAGAAAATTCAGGCATCTTCACACCTTTGAAAACAAAGAAAGTAAACATTGGCACCGAAGAAGAACCAAAGTTCACGAAAATCGAAGATTATTGGGATGGCGCCATAGTAGATAAAGTTGTTGAATTACTTTGCGAATACCAGGATCTCTTCCCCACTAAGTTTTTGGATTTAAAGGGCATAATCGGTGATTTGAGCGTTATTAATATCACTTTAAATCTGGACACGAAGCCTGTTAAACAGAGGCCTTATCGCCTCAATACTAAGTATAAGGAAAAGGTTAGCCAAGAGCTGGATAAGGTGCTGGAGGCAGGCATCATAGAACCTGTTGAAGAATCCGATTGGGTGAGCCCGATGGTGGTCCAAGAGAAGAAAAAAAAAAGTGAAATAAGGATCTGCGTAGATTTGTGGAAGCTTAATGATGCTTATCTTCACGATCCATTTCCAACGCAGTTTACAGACGAAGTGTTAGACAATGTTGGAGGGAAGGAGGGCTATTCCTTTACTGACGGGTTTTTCGGGGTATCATCAAATCAAGATCTCACTAGAGGACAGGATAAAAACAACCTTCGCAATAGAGTGGGGTTGTTTTCAATACACTATTATGCCATTTGGACCAAATAACTTGCCTGTGATATTTTCCCGCGTAGTCATTGTAGCACTTAAGGAATTCATTCATAATTTTCTGGAAGTGTACTTTGATGACTGGATGGTGTTTGGATTAGTGAAGCACCATGTAGCGAGTTTTTTCTTGATGTTGGATCATGTCAAAGATACCAAATCAGGCTAAATTTGAAAAAATGCATATTATGTGTTCCTTTTGGGATCTTGCTAGGTCATGTTGTGTGCAAGCAAGGATTGATGGTGGACCCTACAAATATTATGGTAATTGTGAACTTGGAGGCTCCTATGAACATCAAATAGATGTGTGTGACGTTGGGACATACGGGATACTATAGAAAATTTATCAAAGCTTACGCTCAAATTACCATACCCATGGAGAAACTGCTAAAGAAGGATGTGACATTCTGTCAGGACGAAGAATGTCAACACAACTTAGATGTGTTGAGAGAGAAGATGGTAATTGCACCAATCCTGGTATTTCCAGAATGGAAGGAGTTTCATGTACATGTGGATGCTTATTGCATTATGTTAGGTGCAGTGCTAACACAGGTCGGTGAAGGAGAAATAAACCATCCTATAGCCTTCGCAAGTAGTAAGTTTTCAAAAGCTGAAAAAAATTATTCAACGAGTAAGTGCGAAGGCCTGGCTATGGTCTACGTGCTACAAAAATTCACGCATTATCTATTAGGAGGGAATTTCAAGATGTATACAAATCATTCTACCTTAAATTACCTGGTCAATAAGCCTGTGTTGGGGAGGAATATTTGTAGATGGTTGTTATTATTTCAGGACTATGACTTTGAAGTCATTGTAAAGTAGGGGAGGTTAAATGCTAGACCTAACCATCTGTCATGAATTGAAACAAGCGAAGATCCTAGTAATTTGGAGGAAGGGTTGCCATATGTGCATCGCTTTGCAGTGCACATAGCAGATGACCATTTCATAGATATTATTCACTTCTTAACTATGAGGATAGCACCGTAAGGATATACAAGTCAGCAGAAGAAGGAATTAGTAGTGCGAGTGGCTAACTTTTCATTCATTATCGGGCATTTGTATAAAATGGGTGAAGATGAAATATTGCGGAGATATGTGCCAGAATTTGAGCATGAAAGCATTCTTGCTGAAGATCATGTGGGAGTTGTGAGAGGCCATTATTCAAGCAAAGAAACTACACAAAATATTCTGCGCACGGTTCTATGGTGGCCAACATTGCACAAGGATTTCAAGGCATACTATAAGGCGTGCGATGCATGTCAAAGAAATGGCTAACCATCTCAAAGGGATGAGTTACCACTACATCATCATGTGTCTTTGCAGGGATTTGGAAAGTGGGCAATTGATTTTATTAGGCAAATTCAGCCCCCTGAAAAGAAAATAGGCACACGCTATATTATCACTGCGATGGAATATCTAACCAGATGGGCAGAAGCACTGCCTATAAAGGATTGTATAGGAGCTATGGGTGCAAAATTCTTGTTTGAGTATGCCTTAACAAGATTTGGATGCCCGAAAGTGTTGATGAGTGACAGGGGTATGCACTGTCTTAATGAAACGATCAACGCATTGATTGAGGAATTCCAAGTCTACCATTAGAAGAGTACACCATATCATCCACAGGCAAACAGAATTGTTGAAGCCTTTAACAAGATTTTGGAGAACACGCTAACGATGATCTGAAACACACAGCGAAATGACTAGGATGTACGCGTACCTGCAGTGCTATGGGCTTATAGGACTACTTGTAAGAAGTTGACAAGACAGATGCCTTTCAGATTAGTATATGGGGTCGAAGTCGTGATGCCGATGGAATACATTCTACCTAGTCTGTGCATAGCAGCTTTAACGGATATGGTGGATCGCAAGGCCTTGGAAGAATGACTCACGCAGCTAATGGAGCTTGAAGAAGACATATTTCTGGCAAGATTTCATCAACAAGTATAGAAGGAACGAAAAAAATCATGACATGATCGACATATCAAGCTTCGCACATTCAAGGTAAACAATCTTATCCTATTATATGATAGTTAGTTCACTAAATTTCTAGGTAAGTTCCAGATGCATTGGTTAGGGCCATATATTGTCAAAGAAATTACAGATGGCAGTGTAGTTCAGCTCATGAAGTTGAATGGGGAACCCTTCTTGAGGAAGGTGAATGGAAGCAAGTTGAAGTTGTATATAGGGGATCTTCCTCAATGACTATATGGAAGCAGGATAGTCTTAGTGCTCTAGGAATTTGCAAGCAAGCGCGAGACTATAAACTACACTGCCTGGCTGGGAGGACTTGGCAGTGAGTAGGCTACATGGAGAGTCACGAAGATGCCACACATGAAGCTGCACTCAAGAGGTTGCGCCATGGAGGAAGCTATTGTGCAACTCAGCAATAAATTGACCATTAGAGTTACTATTCATGATGGGACAGCCAGAGAGTGATTAGGAGGAATGGTAAGGTGGAAATTAAGGCAAAAAAAATTAAGATATGGTGCCAAAACAAAATTTATTATCAGAAATTGGGGAGAACAATCAGATTTGAATTCAAAACCCCTATAAATTACATGTGCTTGTCCAACACAAAACATTTTTCACTCTAAGACTTATTGGTGAATTTTTCTATCTTTCGCATATGAGCTGAGCATTTTGAGAGGAATTATTGTCGCACCCTCCATTCGTGAACTATTCTGCAGAAGACAGAGAGTTACTCATTGAGAAAATGACTTCCACTAACCCCATTGAAGCCCTTAGTTCAAAAGCAGACGTATCTGACACACTAGGACCAGAAGTATCTAGTATGGAGGCTACCCCTGTTGTTTCCACCATGCCTAGGTCGCGTAAGCCGAAACAGACTGTGGAAAAACAAAAATATCCTGAAATGAAAGAAAGGAAACTAGGTGCAAAGGAAAAGCCAAAGAAGTTGATGTCAGTGCATGCATCACTGAGAAAGCATACCAAGACACAGACAAAGCAGAAAAAGGATAGGGGCCAGAGAAGGTAGTGAATCTAGAGGAGGAAGAATTACAGGGAATTGAGGATATTGATGCCAAAGAAGTGGAGCCTATGATAAGACTACCTGAGTATATCCCTCCGCGGAAGGGAAAATCTAAGGTCACGAAGGATCCTTATACAAGGAAATTTACAATGTCAATACCTTTTCCTGAGCAAGTGGTGTTCGAGGGTCCTAGGCTGGCGTGCATTCCATTACTTAAAATGGAAGATTGGGACCTCGCGAACCACAAAATGTTTCTACACTTGGCGACTCACAAATACATGCAGAAAACCTACTTTGATGACATGGGGATTACAATTTTGGAACCCATGAAGTGGGTGTGCGGTGTTGAGTAGTCAGGGTTGCTTAATCTGTTGTTGGTGCCGCATTATCACCGCACCCCCATTAATATGGTATGTGTCATCTCCTCGTGCTGGTGCATGATGGGTGCCTATGGCTAGGAGAGCCTATCCCTATCACTGACATGTTGATCCACATGATCACTAAGTTACCTTACAAAGGCGCAAACCCTACTAAATAATTTTGAGGAAAAATCTGAGAGAAAGAGTTGGCTGATAACATGAATAAGGAGTTTGGTCTGATTAAAAAGTTGCGAGGGTACTCTATCACGTCCATATCAGACCTGACAATGCAATTGGCTGCCCAAATTCTTGCAAGAAAAGTAATAAGAAAATGTCGCACGGGTGAAGTTCTGGTATTGGTCATATCGCTCGCATCTAAGTGCGCGAAGGGGGTTCATTACAACTGGGCCAACTATCTATGTCAGGAGTTCCTCGCGAACTATCGTGAGGCCCAAGATGAAAGCAGGCCATTTCATTATGCCTAGCTATTGTCTTTTATTATTTTGGTTGCTTGGAGGTTACCGAAGGATAGCCCGTTTCCTCCGCACAAAGAAGAATTGTCCGAGGAAGTGTGATTTGCCTCATTATGGGCCTCAAAAGATCTGCAGTGTGTTAAGGAAACAAAGATATTTTGGGTTCTGATGGAGATGGACATGCATATCGCAGTCAACTAGCGACCGAGGTTTTCTCCCACCTTGAACGCGCAGCTATCGACTTATGCAGAATTCAAAGCCGATTTTCATAGGATCTTGATCAAAGCGCGCAAAGACCCTGAGTAGAAATGGTACGTGTTGCCTTATATGGTGACAAACATGGATATCTAAGAAGTCATGGGGCTTTGGCTATGGGAATGGTGCATGCCTATGGAGTTAGCTGTAGGAACAAGCACAGGTGCAGAGAGCTCGATTGTGTAGCAGTGGAAGGACGCTGCTCAACAAGCTGCACACACCTTGGTTGCGCAAAAGAAGGAGGCTGTTATAGCAACTACAGAGAAGGCTCGTATTGAGAAGGAGCACGCTGAAAAAGTGCAAGTAAAGCAAACAGAAGGATGTAGAGGATAGCGAGAAGTATGCTTCCCACCATGCCGATGAGCAAGAGTTGTTAGAGCAAGGAGGAGGTGGCGGTGAGGAGAAAACCATTCCCTTCATCTTGAAGAAGCACACATAGGAGCAGCAAGGTGGGTAGCAAAAGAAACAAAATTCTGATAAGCAGACGCATGTGGAGTCCATGGTGCTGACAGAGAGTAATCTTGATGAGATCGAAGATGAAATTCGGGACACCACGATGGAGGTGTTGCAGCAATAGATGTAGACGCTTGGGGGCATCCAAAAGGATATGTGCGAGTTGCATATCTAGGCAAACCGAATTCAGGAAAATTTTGGGAAGGCAAGCAGTGCGCAAGTCAGCCTAACACGGGGAAGGAGTGCAGTCTCAGAGATTGACTAGCCTCAGGACGTCAGAGTCTTTCCTTTCCCTAAAGGTTCAGTCCATGTGGAGTTGGATGAGCATCACGTGATGCTTCACACAGTGAAAGACATGGCACTAAACCTTGCCGCACTACTGCTTGACTCCCTTCATGCACCACATCAGGGGGTCACTGATGAGCTACAAATCAAAGGCCAGCGTGCACTCACTTTCGTCAGTGACTTCAAAGTCAACAATCAACAACTATTCATATAAAAGACTCAAGCCCTGAAGGAGCATGAGGAGTTGTCCACACAATGTCAAAACTTGGTCACAACAATTAAGCAGGCCTTCAAATATGTACCTGAGTTGGGTATACTTGATGATGTAGAGGTCTTATCTAACGTAAGGAAATTGGCTACTGAAGTGCGCACTTCAAAGGAGAAGGTCGACAAGGTGACTTGTGCCTCAAGAAGCAGGTAGTTGAGATGTAGTTGAAGTTGCAACCGACCACACTACCAAAGTTGTGCGAACAAAGGAATGAAGTGATTAAAGAATCCATGCCTTAGGTAGATGTCATTGTTCAAGGGTGCGACAAGCTCTTCACTTAGGCACTGGGCCTCTGGGATACTTTTCAAGAGGATCCTACATTGTAGTAGTTCAGCACAGAACTTAGGGAAGCACAAAAACAATATGATGAGCTCAGCACAATAGCACGGACGTTGGCACTAGTCAAGCATTTCGCGCGCCTACATGAAGGTAAAGCAAAATTGTTGTAGATACATGAATTGAAGAAGAAGAATTTTGTGTTCAGCACACGACTTGAGCTTTTGACAGAGGAAGCTAGCTAGTTCTCAAAGACCATTCTTGAGAAGCTGAAGGCTATGCAACAGACACAAGGGAAAATGCAGTTGGCAGTAGAAGGGCCAACCACATAGAAACTGGTCCAGGAGGTGCATAAAGAAGAAAAATAGAGTACCACGTAGCTATAAACATTGACTAAGGCATTCAGCAAACTCCGCCAGAAAGTAGAGCAACCAGCTAAGTGACTCGAGGAAAAATCATGATCTTTGTGTTGGGGCTTGTTGGGATGGGGTCCCCAGGGGTAGAATGGAATTAAATAGAAAATTTTTGTAAAAAAAATTGTAAAATATGTAAATTCACCACCATTTGTGGATGCGAAGCACGTATACGAATAAGAGTCAAAGGGGCTTAGCCCCTTATTTTAAGTAAAGTTTTGAGTTGGTTTTGAAGATTCACCCATGGTCTGTGGACCATGGTATTGTATGGAAACATCTATAAATAGTTGATTTTTAGCAAAAGGAAGAAGTAACTTAACTTAGATAGAGAATTGGGAGTTCATCAGAGAGTCTTGGGAAGGAGTTAAGGTAGAAAGGCTCTGCTTCCTGCTTTTATGTAGAGGAAGGAAGGCTCTGCAACTAAGTGTGTGGAGGCCTAGGTGGAGTCCGCAACTGAGTGCGTGGACCCCTGCAATTGTGTGTGGGGGGTAGTTTGAGTCTGTAATCAATGAATTGAAGATCAATAAAGATATTTTTCCGAAGAATTATTGAGTATTTTTCATTATTGTTACTATCTATTTTATTTATGAGTTATTGATTTCAGAAATATTTTGAATTGTGTGACATCATAGTCCTGGATCGATCCCTCATACTAGGGTAGCAACAAGTTATTTACTTTCCTGTTACATATTGGATTGCACTTTTTTTCAATGTGTGTGTTCACCATTTGATTAAGTGATTGATGGATTGCAGGAGTGTTGTTCTTGAGTGAGATTTCTTGTTTTACAACATGATTTATTCTGTAATTGTGTGGTTCTTTTCCAATTGTATTGATGTGTGTAGTAGCTTGAATATTTAATGAGAGTGAGTGTGCAATGACCTTGGTTTGAGATTTATTTCACTAGTTAGCATCACCCCTGCATAGACTTTGCATGATAGCCTTAATTCAAGCCTACTTGGATTGATAATTCACTGTAAGAGTGGGTTTGTTGATCCAATTTAAAGGAACAATTATTTCACTCAACATATTGCATATTTTCGAGGTTGATGCCTCTAGACAGTTGGTGCCTACAAATCTATTTTGAGGGGTTCCTACAAATGTATTTTGGGGGTTGGTTCCTTCAACAAGTTGGCTCCTATAAATCTATTTTGGGGGTTAGTTCCTACAAACTAATGCAATCAAAGATTGAAGAAAATAAAAATATTTTTGGTTTTCTCCCTCAAGGGTTTCCATGTACATCTAGTGTTTTCACGTGTTGATTTGATGACGATTATTAATTATGCTTTGTGATGTCTTCAATTATGATCAAATTGTAAAATTGTTTAATTTAGTATAATTAGTTGTTACAAGTATTCAACCCCACTCTAAGTGTGAAAATTATTCTAACAAATTAAATTGGAATAGGTTCATTCAGGAATAGTTAATCACTAGAAGGTTGATCATAGGGAATATGTCTACTATCAAATCTTCAGGCAAGCCTCTTTAGCTTATGGAACAAACTATGCTTTCTGGAAGACAAGAATGGAAACCTACATCATGTCCTTACATACTGATGTTTAGGCAGCTGTTGAGAATGATTACCAAATACCTGCTACTCCTCCCATGAATGCGGATAGAAAAGATCTTTATACATCCAACGAAATAGGAAAAAATTCCATCTTAAGTGGCTTATTAGATACTAAGTTTTTCAAAGTAATGCATTCCAAGTTAGCCAAAGAACTATGGAATAAGATATAAAAAAAATTATGAAGGGAATAACAAAGTAAAGGAGGCCAAGCTACAAACTTACATAGGTCAATTTAAAAGATTGAAAATGGAAGAACATGAAACTATTGCTTCATATTCTATGCAAGTAGAGATTATTGTCAACTTTACCATAGGGCTCAATGGAGACATCAAGGAAGTTGATATTGTTCGAAAAATATTGAGATTTATTCCTTCAAGGTTCAATCCTAAAGTATCAACCCTTGAAGAACTATCTGACATGCAAAAGTTAGGCATGGGTGTCCTTCATGGAACTCTTATTGCATATGAACTAAGGGCGAAAAGGACAAGACAAGAACTAGATAAGACACATTCAAATCAGTCGAGGAAGGAAGTAAGCACGAGACTTAAGAAGACTCTAGTCATTAATCAAATGAAGAAGAAGCCAATTTTTTCATAAATCTAAAGAATGGAACTAGAAAGTTCAAAGGTAACCTTGCACTTAAATATTTTTAATATGCAAAAAATAGGACACTGTGCTTCTAAATTTCGTTATGCAAAAATGAATGATAGTGATGATGAAGTGAAATTCAAATATAATTATTATAAAAGAAGACAAAATGCAAAAAAAAGAATCTTATACTTCAAAGAAGACAATGATTATGAAAGCAATATAAGCATGTCCGATGTTGAAAGAGGAGATATATTGTTCATAGATGAAGAAGAAGTTGAAGCAAAAGTAGATTATGAAGGATAACTCATAAGTGCAATGAAAGAATTAAAATATCTAATATGATAAATAAACTATAACAACAATTGTAAGAATATGAAGATACAGATACTGATGCAGATTCTATCATCTCTCTCAAAATTGAACTAGAAGAAACTAAGAGGATGAATGAGATTTTGTCAAAGAAGTTGAACAAAAGGAAGAACATTGTGAAAATTTGGAAGAATAAACAATTCTCTTAAGAGGAAAATAAGAGAAGAATTCCGACCAAATAAATAAAAAATTGAAACTCCTTAAGGGTTTTGAATCATTAGATCATATCCCTAGCCTATAGATTTCTCCCCTCATCAAAATAGGTCTCAGGTATTAAGAAGATTCTGAGACATCCAAAGATGAAGCACACTCAATGACATCATATGGAGAATCATCTAAGAATACTTTCATAATATACAATAACAATACAAGTGAACACTTCAGTCAAGTAAAGTATTAGCCTAAGCATATTTTCTTCTCAGGTGACATTCAAAAGGAGATAAGGGATCAACAAGTTACAACTAGATAAAGCAAAGGAAGAAACCAAGATATAAGGACCACTATGACATAAAATCTTCTCGAGGGATCTGCAATCAACAATGGAATAGGATTCAAAGATTAACATAGAGATGAATATCCTCCAAGAAGCAACTTAAAAAGAAATGCTTCATTAAGACAACTTCATCCACCTAGGTATCAATTATGTTTTTTGGTTATTATTTCTCATGCACAAGATTTGGACATAAATCAAGTGAATTTAGAACCTATGAATTATGTCAGAAATAGAAGATAGCATCGTGCTTCTAGGAAAAAATATATGGGAAATCAAATAGAAAGTTATAGCTGTAGGTCACATGAGTCGTTCTTGCAAATATTCAATCCCAATATATTATGTTACAAGTGTCACAATGAAGGACATATCTCCCATAATTGTAGGATCAACTTGAGATGGTTCAAGGGAGAAGGTCTTTATACTGACCCAAGAATGAACTCCAACACATGGAGAAGGAATCAAGAAGAACCAAATATAAATTTGACTACTCATATCTAATCCACTGGTGAAATCTTCTTCAAGGATGTGGATGGTGGAAATGAAATTAGAAGTAAGAATATGCAAGCTAGATGTTGAAAGGAGACCATGTAAAGGAGGAAATGTTATCAGAAAGAGAATTTGAGCGGTCGAGGATAGTTGTGAAATAGCTTAGATAATGAGACACTTGTTTTAATTAGATTTATTGATCGCATCTAGATTATAATCTTCCCTATAGCCTCTAAAAGGGGAGCATGACAAAAAACAAGGGAATACGACTATAGTATGATAGCAATTATATACAAGAGGAAAAATGATTAATAGGGAGAGATCCCATGCACAAGGGGAGAGTCCATTCACATGATAGAGAGCATATTCATAGGGGAAGAGACCACTCATAGGAAAAATAAGTACATGGGAAGATACAATAACAATTATGTAGTATTGATAAGCAGTGATCAATATAAGTAAACATCTTTAGTAGGTCCCTTTTCCATTGATGTCAAAGGGGGAGAGAAAGAAGATGTTGGACTATTAGCTTGATATGGGGAGTTTCGTTCATTAAGAAGAGAAAGAAGTAGGTAGACTTTGGACTAGCATCTTCATAGGGGGAGTTACCAACAACTTAAAAAGGGGAGTTCAGTTTATTGCCATCAATGACCATCAATGTCTAGTGGTGTTTCCATAAATGACAAAGGGAGAAGATTATTGGACATAGTGTTGTCATTGATGACAACCAGATTCATTGATGTAAAAGGGTATGTCCAAGGAAGAAGATTGTTGAGTATGATAGTTTGATGACTTGAAATATCACATCAAATGGTGACAAAGTTTCTCAAAGTTTATTGAGTTTTTGTTGAAGATATGATTCTCAAATGAATTTATAGATGGTATGGTTGGATAGTCCTCTCCAAGATATTTCCAATAGTATACTACACTTGGTTAAACTCTTCCCAGATGAAAAGATATATTAGTTTGAAAGTCCACGTTAGAGAAAAAGTGTGGAAAGGGGACAACCCATTAAATCATTAAAGGTCGACCAAGTTCATAGCAGAGATTTTTTTCCTTGGTAAATCGATAGTTGTTGGCACCCAAATTACATGAAGTTTAATATTTTAATGTCTACACAATTTCAGGCAGATCTAATGGCTAGGAATGAAATATGTAATGCTCCCTCCCACCCCCTTAGAGTCTTCCAAGCTACATGGAAGGTGATACTTTTAATTAACCCAACTTCCATGGTATCATTATGGAAATGGGGTGACAAGATTTCTTCTTCACCAAAGTTAGAAAAATTAACATTGGATACTACCATTACATCCAGCTCGTCAAGTGCTTTATGGTGATATAATTTTTATCTCAATCTTATACTCAAATAAAAATTTATGCCCATTTAAAGTTTATTCCTTTAACACCCACCAGATACACAAGAATCAACCACATGGCATCACGTGGAAACCCCACCTCACCCAAGTTGTTCCACGCCACTTCGGGCACCAACATGGCCATGGCTAAGTCTACATTGCACTTGCCACATCACCTAGCCCATGGGCCCCATGAGCCTGACCCTTAGCATGTAAATATGTTTTGTACGTTATATCCAAGTTATAAGAAATCCCAGGTAAATATTTCACTATTCTCCCACTCAGTACAACATAGGATAACCATTGTTGATTACATCGATGGTCCACATTAAGTGTGGCAACCCTACCTTTTGAAAGTTAACAAGGAGGGGGTACACACTTTGCAACTTATGTGACTAAATGGCACACACCTCCCCCTCCGCCGATATTCCCCACGTGGCCACCATCTATAGCAATAGCCTATATAAATTGTGATCCCCCCTACCTTTTGGAAGATAATGGTGGGGTTCCACACTCATCAATTCATGCTATGTTATTCAAAAAATAATTTCCTATTGCACTCACTATTAGTCATGCCCAAACCCAAGAAGGGTGCAGCCAAGCCCAATGTTGGATGAAAGGCATAAGCATCTCAGTTAATGGAAAAGTTTCCATCGTGCTTAATGTTAGTCTACACCTGAAGACATAGGCCTTGTCTTGTTGAAGTCACACTAATGTCATAGTGGCATCACCTTTCCATGTGGCATCCATTGAGGGTGCCACATATCATACAAAATTGACCCTTTAGTCATCTGAAAATGTCATTCCTACATGCTACGTGTCACATTGCTAGTGTGTCGCATCAGCATCCCTACCACGTCACATGTCCACATCATCTAGAATCCTACATGTAAACTACATAACCTTACCCTATATATGTGCCATCTGCCACCTCAACTTAAGTCAAGGTCCTTCCAGGTCACGAAAATTCATGCAAATCAATATTTCTATGCTATAAGGAATTTTGGGGGTCAATGTGTAACTTATCTCACTATGTGTCCACATCAATGCACCCAGCGCCATCACGCTAAGATGTGAGGTAGGAATCATCCCAAACCACGCAAAAACTAAATGATTTCCTCGTCATGTGATGGAAAACACTCATTCTGTGCTTTCTATTAATATAGCCCATTTCCCCAATGAGTTACCACCCAACAATGGGGCATAGTGTGGGATTAACACAAAGTATTGTAATTAAGTGGAATAATCAAGTGATTAACCCATGATTAGGGTAATTTATTAGGAATACCTAATGCCTCCATTCATTTGTGAATTTACGCTTTTATTTTATGAATTTAGCAAGCCTCCTTTGGCCTGAATATAACCCTGATTCTCCATGAAATCAAACTCGAAGTATCAAGGACTTCAATGATCTGCAATTCAATCATGAATCACACATTTCTCAAATCCTCAAATATGATAGAACAAACATTCATTCCATTACCACTATTTCTAGCATATACACAGCGAATTCCAAGCACATACCATGGACATAATACTTCCACAGATATGAAAATTTTTCCCATTAATGGGTATTATAACAAGTCAATCCATGGTCGACTACACTTAATGGTTTCACCATAGAAACACCATGTCTTGTGATATATATGATACATTATTTCATGTATCAAACCTGAAATAAAGAAGGAAAATAATTAATCATGTATAACATATATTCATTCTAGTTCTCACCATGTCATACACAACTTTTAATAGTAGTTTCATTAGTACTAAGATAATAGAAACTCCTTGAAAGTTATAACACCCAAGCCATGGAATTTCATGCACACTATGACAACTTAATTTGTTAGACATGTTGTCATTGATGGAAAAGGGATGGCAAAGGTGATGAAGATAAAATCATTAGACAAGTGGATGAAGGCAAAAGTTTAAGATGATCAGCATGGAGAAAGTGAATAAATTTTGAAGACATTTCTAGTATAGAAGAACACCTTAGGAGCAGCTAGAACCTACTTACATGGAAAAATATCTAAAAGAGATTTCCAGTGGCATATTGAAGTCAAGAAATGGCCTCCTGAATTAGAAAAATATTATAATTCAACAATGAAGCCCTAAAATCAAGGTTGCAGCTAAATATGGCACAGTGGTCTTAGCTGGAGATGTTTTGGCATTCATCTAAATTTGGCAGAGCAGCTAGCGGAAGGAAAGGCAGTGAATACCCATTAAATAGCAAGCATCTCTGGTGGTGGATTTGGTGCCACACATCCCCATCAATCCAATAGTGAAATTGCATGGGACTTAGTGCATTCAATCATTAATGACAAGGGGGTCTACTATAGGCAATAATGGTTATACTTTTGATCGTCATATCGATAACAAATATTAATAGTAGACCCCCCTGCCCCTCTTTACCACCTATTAGCTAAGGGGGGTCTGCAAACCACCAATGGGTTTTCTTGACACCCATCAGACTAACGATGTGACATCTGGTGGGTGATACAACATGACACCCTAGGTTATATGGTGACACACAATGGATAGATATATGACATCATGACACAAGATGTGGATGCACAAGTGGCAAGCATAGGTCAGCCCTAATGGCATCAACAAGGTGACATGGTGCTTCATACCAGTGACACATGGCGTGAATTTATGGAATTTTCGGGTGCCCAAGTGATCCATTTCCAAGTGACACATGGACCACTCACTAAAGGAAAAGTGACACATGCAATGTGAGGATGACATCATTCAGATGAGTGCATGTCGTAAATTTGATAAGCACTCATGGTTTTAAGGCCACGGTCATGGCCCTTGGTTGTATGGGATAAGGGGCTAATTTATAGGTTCTTAGGCACAAAGTTGGAAGAAAATGATATAATTGACAGAGTATTTGGCAACTTTTTCCATTTTATTTAGAAATCAACCAAATTTGGAACTGCAGTCAAAAGTTCAGCTAAACCCTGCAATGTGCTAGAATGACAGTTAACTTAGAGATTGAGTTATAAACCTCATGTAGAGACTAAACTTGAGTTGCTTGCATACATATAATTGATTTAAACATGTTTAACATCAAGTCAACAAGAGAATACTTGAAGAAATTATGACAAGAGGTGAAATTAACTAAAGTTCTAAAATGGAAAATTAAGAAGTTAAGCTCAGTTATTCTTAGAGAGACAAAGATCAGTGACTAAAAATAGTTCATGCACATTGAGAAGATAAGTTAACAGAATAGTCATGGAAATAAGGGAAGAAGGTTGAGACCTGAAGTTAACTAAAAGGAAAAGAAGCTAAAATTAGCAAAGAAGCTAAATTTAATAGGAATAATTATTCGTAAGTATAATCAATTGAGTAGGTTTGTAGGCATTGTGGACAGAGTGAGTTTGTTGGATTGATGTTGTAGGAGTGGAAGGTGTATTTACTAGTAATTAGAGGTTGCTGAAGGTGTTTATGGTGAGTGATTGGAGTGAAAAAAATATTTTTTTCAGTAATGATTTGGCCTTCATGATTTGAGTAGGAAAATTGTATGAAGGATGAATCATTGAGGTCATGCAAGTTGTAGCTTGTAGATCAGGGGTTATAGCTCCTTCTAGTAGTTGTTGGTAAATGTTTAGGGGTTGAAACTTCTTTCTGTAGAAGTTGATAAACTCAGGGGTAGTTTCTCCTATTATTTTCAGCTGATAAATCAAGGAGTAGTTGATTCCTACTGGTTGTAGAGAGAGAACTTTGTAATAGCAAGTTGTTGCTTGCATTGTGAAGAAATTTGAAGAATCTATGTGTACTATTTGTGCTAGTTGTGTTGATTATTTCCATTGTCATCTAAAATAATTTCTGGAAATTTTAATGGTGTCCTAGTGTCATTTCGAGTAAAAGAAAGTTTTTAAAATTCATACAATATTGATTCACCCCCTTCCCTCTCAGTATTGTCTTGGTTTCCAACAATTGTTATCAAAGAAAACCAAGTTACTTCAGAACAATTTAATAGCTAGAAGAAAAATCAAGGTTTGTGGCTAGCTAGGAAGGAGGACTCACCAATAGAGCACCTATGTTCAATGGAACAAACTATGTGTTTTGGAAAGTAAGGTTGAAGACCTATATTCAATCACTTGGAGCTTATGTATGGGATGCAGTGGAAGAAGAATATCAAAAAACTCTAATAGTTATTACTAAAGATTAGAATATGTAATTCACATGCAATGCTAAATCCATGCATTCCCTTCTTGCTAACCTTCCTAAATCAGACCTTGTTAAGGTAATGGATTGCACAACTACCAAGGCTATTTGGGACAAGATGAGTAGCTGATACGATGGTGACAACAAGTTAAAGCGAGCTAAACTTCAAGGTTTTGGAATGAAATTGAGTCTTTAATTATGCATGATGATGAAGATATTTTAAAGTAATTCTTTAGAATTGATGAAGTTGTGAACACTATAAGAGGCCTTGATGAGAAATTAGAAGAGCTTGTAGTATTTCAAAAGTTGTTGAAATCTCTCCCTCAGAGATTTAATCCCAAGGCATCATCCATTGAGGAGATGACCAAGTTGAAGACTCTTAATTTGTACCAATTACTTGGTACGTTCATTTCTTATGATATGAGAATCTCAAATGGAAATCATGTCGCAAAGGATTTATCCTTCAAAGAAAATAAGAAGCTCAAGGAAGAGCATGATGATTCATGTTGTGAATTAGATGAAGAAGAATCCAAGTTCATAAGGAAGCACAAGAGAGGCTTAGGAAAGTATAAAATTAAGTTACCTTTTAAGTGCTTTAATTGTGGAAAAGTTGGTAATTATGCTTCCAAGTTTCTTGAAAAGAAGAAGAAGGATTATGATCCTAAAGAAAAATCCAATAAAATCCAAAAGGAGAGAAAGAAAGCTAAAAATAGAAGTATATATACCCGAGAATCCAGCTCATATGAAAGTGAAGGCATTCAATCCTTTGATGAGGATAGATATTATCAAGTTAAAAAAGAATTCATGCTTATGGCTATAGAGAATCTGGAAGTTGAAGCCATTAATTCTAATAGTGAAGAGGTAGAGGTATATTTTTAAGGAGAACCAGTTGATGCCCTTGAATTAATTGAAAGCATGAGAAAGAAAACTAAATATCATAAAGAGTTTCTTATCAAATAAAAAGTTGAAGTTGTTCAACCATTGCTCGTGCAAATTGAAGAAGGTAAGAGAATTCATGAAACCTTAAATGAACAACTCCGTGAAAAGAGTCAAGCATGTGAAAGGCTTCAAAGAGAAGTTGTTTCGCTGAGAAAATATTTGGAAAATGCAAAAACCCATATGAGCTTCAATCGTAAGTTTGAAAATGGAACTGACAACTTGAATGAGCTTTTGCAAGCATAGAGTTTCTCCACAAATCGAATTTCTCATGGATTTGAGGCTAAATCTAGCTCATCAACAAAATTAAAGTGAGAAAAACCAATTTCCTTTATGAAAGTAGTCATAAATGGTGAAAAAGAAGCAACCAACAATGAGTCAATGTAGCAGCAAAAAGACAATGGAAGCACACATCCCAATAGTTAGCAAAAGACAAACTAGTAGCAAAGCAACAAAAGGAGAAATTTTGCTCAGCAAAAGAGCAGATTTGGAGAGGCAAATCGAAATGCATAGAGAATAGCCCAGCCAATGTTAAGAAATCAATTTTATCCTAGGAATACATACATATTTCCAAGGTATTGCTTTACATGCACTAATTATGGACATAAAGCAGTGAACTGCAAATTGAATCTATCCTACAAGCAGATCAAGCCAAGAAGAAGAAATTATCAGCAAATCAAATAGAGCAATAAAAGACCCAACTATAACAATTATTTTTCTCCTTTGAATAATTTAATTCAATGTTATAACTATCAAATTTTTTGGCATAGAGTAGTAGATTGCATAGTTAAGAACATAAGGCCTAATCTAGTTAATGAGTAAATAAGACAAGAGCCCAAATTTTGGAAGGAAAAAGAAAGCACGAAGCAGTTTAATATTTCTTTATATGCAAAGAATGAAGGAAATCATTGGTATGTGGATAGTGGTTGTTCCAAGAACATGTTAGGATATAGAAGTAAGTTTTTGACATGGAAACCAGATAAGAAAGGTAATGTCACCTTTGGCAATAATGCACCTAGTAAAATTGTTGCTTAAGGGGTTGTCAGTGTGTCAAATGGTAGAGACAATTCCAAGAATGTATTGTATTTTGATGGTTGAAGCATAATCTACTCAATTTGTCTCAAATGTGTGACAAAAATGTGTGATCAAGGCCATGATGTGATTTTTAAGGCTAAAAATTGTCAAATCAAGTCAATAGGCAATATGAAGTTGTAGTTGGAGCTATGAGAACAAGTAGCAATGTTTCCTAAAAGAAAAGACAGAGAGGTGTTGCTTGTCAAAGATTGATGAGAGTTCATTGTGGCATAGAAGACTTTGACATCTGGATTTGGATCAATAGTTAGATTGGGCAAGAAGAATGTAGTCAAAAACTTACCAAAGCTTTCAAAGCATAAGAATACTATTTGCAAATATTTCCAGTTGGGAAAGAAAGTTTGAGAACCATTCAAGACCAAGGAGAGTTCATCCCAAGCCATTGTAGCTAGTTCATATAGAATTATGTGGACCCTCATGAACACAGTCACCCATAGGTAAATTATACTTCATGCTTAATATTGATGATTTCAATAGAATTATGTGGGTTGCATACCTTATAGAAAAGATAGAAGCTTTTGAGAACTTTAAATATTTTGAGGCCATGGTTCAAAATGAAACTAACTGCAAAATCAAAAGCATAAGGTCTAATAATGGATTTGAGCTTACTTCAAAAGAGTTTGATGACTATTTCAAGCAATATTGCATCAAAAGGTAGTTTACTATAGCAAAAAATCCATAGAAGAGTAGTGTAGCAGAGAGAGCTAACAGATCTATTTAATAGCTAGCTAAATCCATGATGGATGAAATAAATGTTCAATAGATATTTTGGGTTGAATCCATTCACACAGAAATGGTGATACTCAACAAGGCTCATTTTATACCAAGCAATGATAAGACTCCATATGAGCTTTGGTATGGAAGACCTACAACAATAAATCATTTCATAGTATTTGGAATCAAGTGTTACATCAAGAGGAATGATTCCAAGCTTTGTAAGTTTTATGCAAGGGCTAATGATGGTATTTTTCCTGGATATTCTCAAAGTAGCAAGGCCTATAGATGTTATAATAAATACCAAGAGGATTTTTGAATGTATTAATGTCAAAGTGGATGAGTCTATTGAATCTAAAGACAACCAGCCAATAAATAACATCTCCAATGAACCAATCAACATTGATCAAAAGGATGTTGAGCCACTTTCACATGAAGATAGTGAAGAACCCCTCTGTTCTCAAGCCAAAAACCCAACAAGTTATGTGCAAAAAAATCACCCAGATGATCAAATTGTCAGTGATTCAAACATACGTGTGCATACAAGAAGGAAGCTACTAAATGCCCCTATACAAGCTGACATGTAACTCTATTATCCATTGAGGAAGAAAAGGATGTTGTGCAAGCTAGCTAGGATGATAATTGGTTAAAAGTTATGCATGCATAGTTAGACTAGGTTGAGAAAAATCAAACATGGGAGCTTGTTCCTAAACTAAAAAACAAGAATGTAATTGGCATGTAGTGGATCTTTAGGAAAAAACTGAATGTGGGTGGACAAGTGGTAAGAAACAAGGAAAGATTAGTTTGCAAATGCTATGCACAAATTGAAGGTATAGACTTTGATAAAACTTTTTCTCATGTTGCTCAATTAGAGACTATTATAATATTCTTGGAATTTTCCTATTTTAAGAAATTCAAAATATATCAAATGGATGTCAAATCTTCTTTTCAAAATGGAGAGTTGCAGGAAAACGTTTACATAGAACATCCAAATGGCTTTCAAGTGACAGATCACCCTAATCATGTTTGCAAGTTGAAGAGGGCATTTTATGGTCTCAAGAAAACCCCAAAATCTTGGTATTCCAAGTTGGACAGCTACTTGTTCAAGTGTGGCTTTAAAAGAGGCACAATTTATAGTAGTATGTATGTTAATCTAATGATGGAAAACTAATAGTGGTTGTTGTTTAGGTTGATGATTTTACTTTTTCTAGTGATTCAAACTCACTAACATACTAATTTTTAGTTGATATGGAGGTCAAGTTTGAGATCTCTTTGCTTGGAGATATTTCTTATTTTCTTGGATTGTAGATTGCACATACCTCCAAATGATCCAAAATGGATCTAGGATAGACTTATAAATCTAAAGTGTTCCTCATAGAGGAAAATGAAAGTCCAAGGATGCTCTTGGAAATAGTCCCATTATGTAGATCTTTTCATTTTGAATCTACTGCAATTTGAATGGGCTAAAATGGACTTCGGATGAAGAAGTTATCGCAGAAAGAAGGTTTCCTTTGTCCTTCGAAAAATGAGGCATTTCTTCTAAAAATGGGCTAAAGGCCTTATAAAGGAAAATCGCATCGGAAGGGTTAAGCAGAGGACTTAAGGCAAAGGCAGAAGGACTCCCTCGACTGCAACCTCTGACTTATCGCATCGGAGATAGGCCCGCATGCGATATCGGGACCCTAGGCACTGCGATATGTCGATTGTGATTTGCGATTGGAGCCGATAGCAATGATCGGAGATATCGGCAATCGAGTGATCGGCCGATTAGCCAATCGATGATCAGCACAACCAAAAGGGAAGGACCCGTAGCACTTTGATACGCTGATATATGATCAGCGATGGCGCCGATATGCGACAATGTCGACTTGCAATTTCAATGAGCGGATTGGTGGATCGACGTCGGCGATATGAGATCGCATCACAATATTCCATGGTATATGGAAAGAACACACGGGCCATTATGATTGCGATTAGCGATCAGGACCCAGACCCGATAGGGATTATGGACCCGATTTCATAAGTTTTGAAATCCGGATTTTTGGGCTTTTTCTGTGTATCACGCATTTCCATTATAAAACTGTAATACAAAGGAAATGACCCGGAGCGATAAAGCCGAACCTAAAAGGTTTATAGATGCGACTTTAGGTTATTTTAGTTTCGTGGTAAGCAGGATTTTGAGCGGGCCTCAAGCGGTAAGTGGTATTGGATGGACTCTACCCAATCCCATACACTGGCCGACACATGGCATGGGACAGGAGAGAGAAAACTACCTTTTTGGGTGGGTAATCTTCATGCACATAAGCCACCCGAAATGGTTGTCAGTTGCTGGATCGAAGATCATGCAAATCAATAGTGGGCTTGTGATAGCAATAAAAGGGCGGACTTGATAGGGATATGAGTGTGATTTCATGGAATTTGAAGTCCAGGATTTTGTGCCTGATAATGTATTTCTGGTAAATCTCTGTGTATTGGAATTTTGTTCCATTTTCGGGTTTTGCCTGAAGGAAGGCCCTGATTCCTTTGTAATTACCCCTGATCATTGTGCCACACTGCAAGAGGGTGTTTTATAAACAATGATGTGTTTGTAACACAGAGAGAGCCATAGAGTAGATGGCTAGTCGAAGAGACAAGGAGCAGAAGCAGCTGCAGAGGAATGATTACATGCAGAAAAATGGCTGGGGAAGCCGTAGAGCCAGGAGAATGCCTCAAAGAAGCTAGAGAGCATGATTGAGAGGCTAAGAGAAGATAGTGCAGAGTAGCTAAGGGAGTTTTGGAGTCACTTGGAGGTCGAATGAAAAACTAGAGAGTTGAAAGTTGTTGAAAAGGGTCGCTGGAAGGTTTTCGAAGAGTCGCTTGGAGGTCAAGCGAATTACAGAACTAGATCCAAAGCCAAAGCCACAAACCAGAGCCAAGAGCTAGAGCTAGAGCCAGAGCCAAGAGCCACAACCATAGCCGCAACCATGAGCCAGAGCCAAGAGCCAAAGCTAGAGCTAGAGCCAGAGCCAAAGCCCAGACCCAGAGCCAGAGCTTAGAGAAGCTAGAGCCAGAGCTAAGAGCCAGAGCCAGAGCCATGAGCTAGAGCCAAAAGCCAGAGCTAGAGCCGAGAGCTAGAGTCAGAGCCAGAAAGCCAGAGAGCTTCAGAGCCAGAAAGCCGGAGAGCTTCAGAGCCAGGGATAAGATGGTGTCCTAAGCCCATTGTGTTCAGTGTAAACCAGTGGAATTGAGCATGGAGCTTGAAAAAGGACTTTTCCATAATCCCAGAGAGCCTAGTCGAGTTGACTAGGGCTCAAGGAGATGTATCCCAAGAGTTTTGGGTGAACTCCATATTATATTGTTGTTCTGTGTGTTTTTTTTTATTGCTGCATCATTTATTGTCACATGTATTTACATATCAGCATAAACAACTGAATTTAAAGCGTTGAATAGTTAAAAATAAACACAAGCATACACCTATTTCAAGCATTATTAATTCTGTAATTGGTTAATCATAATATCTTGGGAATATTTAAGATTTTGAAGTGGGAAAGGATCTTGTAAGCTTGACAAGAAGCCTTTAGTGCCCCATTTTCAGATCAGGTGGTACCAGAGGAAGTGGTATCATGAGGTAGAATGCTTGATTGACAAAGCAAAGATTGCTTGTGTAGAAGGTGTTTAAACAGACAGAGGTTGATTCTATGCTTGTTTGCAGACTGACTATTGTTTGAGTTTGCAGAGGTGAAGGGAAAGTTATTGACAGCTCAGTCCAGGAGAGGACAAAAAGGAAGAAGGGCTGAAGGCATTCTTCTTATCCCAAAGGATCTTAAAGCAATCCTTGAAGCATAAGAGGTTTGTTGCAAAAGGTTACTAAATAAGCTCTTTATTAATCTTGTTTGAAGTTCTTTTGTCCATTGGCATAGTGACAACAAGTGAGTTCTTAAATTCTTCCTTCTTCACAAGAGTCTTTGATGAATACAGGAAGAAATACTTGTCCACCATGATGGATATGGTGAGAGAAATGTATGAGGATGGAAGGAAGAGAAGCATACTTAGAGAGCAGTTGAATTCCATGGAGGAAGAGAAGTAGATGCTTTTTGACAAATTGCGAGAAATGGGGAGGCAACTTCATATTGAAAATATGAACCTGAAAAGGATGCATGAGTTGGAGTCACAGCTCTTTGTTGCCAAAGAAGCCTTAGTCAAGTATCAGCTTGATGAAGAGGTAAACCATTCCTATTTGTATTCAAATTATTCTAAGAATGCTTATATTGGTTCTTTTGACAAACATACCAGAGGCATGGGTTCCAATCTAATGTCCAAAATGGGCTATGAAGGAAAAGGCTTGGGCAAGCATGCACAAGGTATTGTTGAACCAATAATGGTTGAGGAAAGGCCTAAGTATTTGGGTCTTGGATATGGACAGTCTTATGGAGAGAGTTCCAAAGCTGCCATAAAGACTATTGAAATGGCTCCAAGAAGGAGTTTCATTGTAGGTCTTCTACCTCAACGGTGTGCAGATTGTATTCATGGAGAATGCAATAGCTTGAAACATAATTGGAAATATGCAAGTGTTCATAAGCATGCACTTGAACCAGAGAGTTGTGGAAACTCTGAAAGCCTTGAAGAGATTGATGATGTTCCAAAGGGAGCCACTTCTTCATTCAATTCACCTCCTCATGAAGGAAATAAAGGTGAAAGAGAAAGGTATAAATATGGTTCTAATCATATTCCTTTTGATTTTGTTCAACATGGTAAATTTCCATATAAGCATTGGAAAAGAGTTGCATGTTCCTTTTGTGGTTGGATAACCATCATGTTTCTAGATGTTGGAAGAGGATAGCCACATGCAAGAAACTTTTGAAGGAAAGGAAGCAAGAAGCCAAAGGTCCATTGGACAAGGAAAATCATGCTATCAAGAGGATCCACATGTGTTTCACTTACTGCCACAAGCAAGGACATCTTCCTACAATATGTTGGACTCTGAATCCAACAATGCTTCCATGAAAGCTGAAGAAAGTGGAAAGAGAAAATGGCAGAAATGGAAAGGAAGTTTCCATGGTTTATGTGTTTTAGGATGATTCACATGTTGATGTTGATTTGTAGACAAAGGAAAGACCTTTGAAATGGATTGGTAAGAAATGGTTAGAGTTCTTATCCAATTAAGATTGCATGTCTTTGATTTGATGCATCTATTTGCATTTCTTTATTAATGGAATGCAAGTTGTAGGATTTTACCAAGAAGGTGAATGGAAAATGTTGAGTAGGAGACTCACTTTGTTGTTGCAACATTATATTTCATTTCAGCTTCGAAATTATAGTGTGCTTAAGCGAAAGTTGAAGGATGAAATGCACGCATGAGAATGATGTGCATGAACACAAGGATGTTGACGATTTCCTTATATTTGAACATCTATGTGTAATTAACTTGAAGGGTTGATTGTTTTGTTTTAAACATGCATGTTAATATTGACTTGGGAAAAGTTGATTTGGTCTTCAAGATGGAGATGATGATGAAGTGTTTCATATTTGAAAAAGATTCCTAGAGGTCATTTTCTACATGCTTGACTTAAAGGGTCAATTGTTTTAAAGGCATGTTTTGTGGGCTTGTTATCTAGTCCATCATTTGTATGCAGATGTAAGACATGGAGGTATTCATAAGATGTGAAAATTTGTTTCTTTTGTTGAAGTAGGAGTTTATGCCATCCAGTTGTTGTCTGTATTTTTGTTGTTGTTAATAGTTGTTGTTGACAGCTTGTCAAACAGGTACAAATAAAAAATTTTTGAAGTAGATGTAACTTCACATTTTTTTGAGCCACCTTGGATCAATGATCAAGGAAAAGAAGTTCAAACTACCTTCTGTGACCATCTCAACAAGATTTTTGCATGAAGTCAAGAAGGGAAATAGTTCTTCCCAAGAGGACCAGCACATCTAGGAAGGAGAGTGGTCAAATGCTTTGGTTCAGAGGCACTATGCAAGGAAAGTGTATGGAGGCTGAAAGAAGAGGGTGTTTTTACTCTCATTTACTATTCAGATCAGTATGTCAATCTTTTGGAGACCAAAAGTTATTTTAGTGGGAAGGCGTGATCCAAAATGGATCTAGGATAAACTTCTAAGTCTAAATTGTTCCTCACAAAGGAAAATGAAAATCCAAGGATGCTCTTGGAAATAGTCCCATTGCGTAGATCTTTTTATCCTGAATCTACTACAATTTGAATGGGCTAAAATGGACTTCGGATGAAGAAGTTATCGCAGAAAGAAGGTTGTCTTTATCCTTCGAAAAAGGAGGCAATACTTCTAAAAATGGGCTAAAGACCCTATAAAGGAAAATCGCATCAGAAGCGTTAAGTGGAGGACTTAGGGCAAAGACGAAAGGACTCCCCCGACTGTGACCTCCGACTTATCACATTGGAGATAGGCCTGCATGCGATATCAGGACCCCAGGCACTACGATATGCCGATTGCGATTTGCGATTGGAGCCGATAGCAATGATCAGAGATATCGGTGATTGGGCAATCGACAGATCGACTGATCGGCAATCGGCACACCTAAAAGGGAAGGACCCATAGAACTCTGATATGCCAATATGCGATCAGTCATGGTGTTGATATGCGATAGTGTCGACTTACGATTGCGATGATTGGATCAGTGAATCGACGTCAATGATATGAGATCGCATCGCAATATTCCATGTTATATGGAAAGAACCCCCAGGCCATTGTGATTGCGATTAGAGATTAGGACCTAGATTCAATAGGGATTATGGAGCCGAATTCATAAGTTTTGAATCCAGATTTTCAGGATTTTTCTGTGTATTCGTGCATTTCCGTTATATAACCGAAATACAAAGGAAATGACCCGAAGCGATAAAGTCGGACCCAAAAGGTTTATAGATGTGGCTTTGGGTTATTTGAGTTCCATGGTAAGTCGGATTTTTGGCGGGTCTTAGGCGATAAGTGGTATTGGACAGAATCCACCCGATCCCATACACTGGCCGACACATGGCATGGCGCAGGGGAGAGAAAACTACCTTTTCGGGTGGGTAATCTCCATGCACATAAGCCACCCAAAATGCCTGTCATTCGTTGGATCAGAGATCACACAAATCAACGGTGGGCTTGCGACAGCCATAAAAGGGTGGACCCGATAGGGATATGAGCGTGATATCATAGAATTTGAAGTCTCAGATTTTGCGCACGATAGTGTATTTCTGGTAAATCTCTATGTATTGGAATTTTGTTCCATTTTCGGATTTTGCCTAAAGGAAGGCCCCGATTCCTTTGTAACTGCCCCTGATCATTGTGCCACACTGCAAGCGGGCATTTTATAGACAATGATGCGTTTGTAACACAGAGAGAGCCACCGAGCCACAGAGTAGATGGCTAGTCGAAGAGACAAGGAGCAAAAGCAGCTGCAGAGGAATGATTACACACAGAGAAATGACTGGGGAAGCCGCAGAGATGGAAGAATGCCTTAAAGAAGCCAAATAACATGATTGAGAGGTAGAGAGCGAGAAACGCAGAGCAGCTGAGGGAGTTTTGGAGTCACTTGGAAGTCGAGTGAAAAACGAGAGAGATGAAAGTTGCTAAAAAGGGTTGTTTGAAGGTTGCCAAAGAGTCGCTTGGAGGTCAAGCGAATTATGGAGCTAGAGCTGGAGCCAGAGCCAAAGCCAGAGTTAGAACCACAAGCCAGATCCAAGAGCCAGATCTAGAGCTAGAGCCAGAGCCGAGAACCAGAGCAAGAGCCAGAGCCAAGAGCCAAAGCCAAAGCTAGAGCCGAAAGCCACAGAGAGAGCTCAGAGAAGTTAGAGCCAGAGCCAAGAACTAGAGCTAGAGCCAGAGCCAGAGCCAGAGCCAGAGCCATGAGCCAGAGCCAAGAGCCAGAACCAGAGCCAAAGCCAAAGCCAAAGCCAGAGCCGAGAGCCGAGAGCCAGATCCAGAGCCAGAAAGCTAGAGAGATTTAGAGCCAAGCATAAGATGGTGTCCTAAGCCGATTGTGTTCAGTGTAAACCCGTGGAGTTGAGTGTGGAGCTTGTAAAAGGACTTTGCCATAATCCCAAAAAGCCTAGTCGAGTTGACTAGGGTTCAAGGAGACGTAGCCTAAGAGTTTTGGGAGAATTCCATATTATATTGTTATTCTGTGTGTTTGTCTTATTACTGCATCATTTACTATCACATGTATTTACGTATCAGCATAAACAACCGAATTTAATGCACTGAACAGTGAAAAACGAACACAAGCATACATCTACTCAAGCATTATTAATTCTGCAATTGGTTAATCTTAATATCTTGGGAATATTTAAGCTTTGGAAGTGGGAGAGGTTCTTGTAAGCTTGACAAGAATCCTTTAGTGCCCCATTTTTAGATCACCAAAAGAATTTTTATTTCACAAAGCAATTATCTTAAGTATTGGAGAAATTTAGCATGGAGGAATTCTCTTTGGTGAGCACACCAATGGTTACAGACTGCAAGCTTAGCAAGACTGATGAATCACCAAAATTAAACTAGACTTTATACAGTTCTACTATTAGTAGCCTATTATATTTGACATCCTTAGGACCAGACATTATGCAGGAATTTGGTATCATTGGAAGATTTCAAGCATCCCCCAGACATAGTTGTATTCTTGTAGCCAAGAGTATTCTTAGATATCTCGGAGCCACAATAGATTATGGACTTTGGTAACTTAGAGGTAAATATTTTTCACTAACTCTTTTTACTGTGTTGATTGGGAAAAATGTGTAGATTCTTGAAAGGGCACTAGTGGTGGTGCTTTCTTTCTTAGAGAATGTCTAGTTTCATGGTTGATAAAGCAAGCTTCCATCTCCCTCTCTACCATTAAAGCAAAATATATAGTAGCAACTTCTTGTTGCACTCAACTATTATGGATGAAGTAAACTTTGTAGGATGTACAAGTGTTTTATGATCAACCTATTCCTATTATTTTTTATAATACAAGTGCCATCAGCACATCAAAAAGTCTTGTTTTTCACTCAAATACCAATCATATTCCAATCAAGTATCATTTACTGAGTGAGAAAGTTGCACATCAGATTGTCAAGTTGGAGTATGTACCTAACAATCTAAACTTTGAAACAGGAACTATAAACTCAAAATGGGAACTCTGGCAAAAAAAACCCAAAAAAACATCAAAAACAGTGTTGAAAATGAAAAGTGTGTATACTGGAACAATGGTTTTTTTTTAGGGTCAATTTTGAACATTTTTTAAAAATGGCAGTAAAAACAAATTTTTTGTGCAAAAATTGTGCAAAACACCCCGAAAACGAAAAGTGTTGATGCTGGAATGATGGTTTTTTTTGGGTCAATTTTCAACATTTTTAAAAAATGCTAGTAAACCGAATTTTTATGTGCAAAAAAATAGTTGTTTTTTAGGAAAAAACACACTAACGTTTTTGGTAGAATAACATTTTTCTTTCCTAACTATAATTTCAACATGTTCTAGTAATGGCGATAGAGATAAAATAATGGGATCTGAATCAAATTAAAATTCTATTAGTTTTCATCCATGTTGTTAAACATATAATAACATGACACTAAAGATCGCTAAAATTCTAATTGTTTTCAACCATAACAGTAAAGATACAAAAAAAAATGGAAATTTTTCAACCATAAAATTCAAAAACCATGACATTATGAACAAATTATATGACTAAATTAATCAAAATGTCATTATTTGTAGATTGAATGAAACATACATTATATCTCTAAGTTATTGTTGCATTGTAGATATTCTAAAAAATAAAAATCATCATAATTAAAACATATAATCCGACAACATAAAAATTACTCATAACTTTTTATTTAACACCATATGGAAATAAAAAAATTATTTCAAGATACGATGAAAACATTAGTTATATAAATTATCTTAGAAAATTATTCAAAATCACTCATATTTTCTTGCACACCATCAGAATTCACATCTTTGGATGAATGAATTATCTTTCATCAACTAGTGCCCCATCTGAGTCCACATGCATGCCCACCATTTCAAGTTTCAAAATTCTTCTGGATCTATGACTGGTTTCAACAGACTCCCATCTCAACATTGTTCCTTCTGGTAACAACCTTTTCAGAATCTTTATCCTCTTGAAGCGAAGAGTTCCTCTCTTTGTTAAATTGAAGTCATAAACAAGTATGTTAACATCCTCCAATTTTAAGAGGTTTGTGCGTTGATGATTTATATTTGTACCCTTTCTTTTTCTCTTTCTGCCAATTTTTTTATCAACTACCATCTCTGGCTTATAGACACCATTGAATGGGTGTGTATTTGTGGCATACCAATGTAATTCAACACATGTAACATCTTCATTTCCTGTAATGACCTTTATAACCTTAGAAACCCAGAATGGATAGCCATTGGGATCTCCATTGGTTAGCACTGTGATCATGAAACCCTCCTTAATATCCTGTACTGAACCCTTGTAAAGGTCTTCCATGGTTTCACGTTGTGCACGAGATATTTTGGAACCAATATACATATCTCTTTCCTTTGCCTGTGAAGAATTAATAATACCTTGAGATTGTTGTTGTTCAACAATGTTTCTTTCCTCATGTTCATTTGACACATTTTTTGGCCAAATAAATTGATTTTTCAAAGGTATATCTTCATTTGTTGTTCTTGAAATGATATCACTTTGATTATTGAAAAAGGACTCCCACCAAACTGAATCAGCAATATCAAAGACCTCATATGTATATATAATACATTTTTTAATTTCTTCTAGGAAACCAAAATAATTTATATCTCTATTCTGTCTGCATGCATTATGAACTTCAGCAATTGATTGTAATAACAATATATTTGATGCAAATATTGGATAATTTGGAATGAACTTCTAAAATTCCAAACCTTATGACGGTGCCCATTCTGTAGTAGTTGAATACTTCTTGCCCCATATTAGTGTTTTCCCATCAATTTTTTTGATACGAAATTGATTTTGGAAGCTAATTTCATTAAGTTGTTCAATGCATTTCTCCTCACCATGTGATCCCTGAATAAACCTTTGCATGTCAACAGTTTCTTCCAACACATCAAAAGTAGGTTCTAGCATGTATGATTTCTTAATACATTCAATTAATTATGGCAAGCTCCCAACTTCCTTCCTCCTCAATGTGACTAAAAAACAATTGAACATCTGATCAATATGGTCATGAGTGTGCCCAACAAGAAGGAAACCAACCTTTACCTTTTGAAAAATTCTCAATTCAACAAGCATGTTTAAATATCCAAAAACAATCTGATTTTTGTTTTCTCGGAAAGTGTTGTCCAATTGTAGATACAAAACTTCAGGAAGATTACCAAACCAATGAGAAAGCACATCATGAATTATGGTTATCATCATATTTGCATCATTATGAATATTTGGAGCTGTGAAGTGCACCCTTGGCAACATTTTCCCATTGAAGACCATACAACTGACCAAGTGATAGTGAATAAAATTTTCCTCCTGTAAATTTTTGTGTGTGTAAACAAAATGTGGTAAAAGTGTGTTCTTCTGGTCCATACCATCAATTATCAAACCCAAATATTTATTTGTATTATCATAACACTTATTTCAATGTTTGTAAAACTTTTTCCTTTCACTTATTTGTTGTTCGCGATGCTCCTGAAGTTCTTTGACAATGGAATCTACACAACATAAAATAAAGTCATTAAGAAATACGTTTTCATAGTTGATGACTATACAATTTTAAAAGTTGAAGTTATGAATGCTTACCTCTTTCTGACCCTTCACATGTATCCCTTTTTTATTTAAGAGAAGCACATTTAGTGCAAATCCCCATCCTTGTCTTCTTAGGAATACACACATTGTTGAATCATTTTTTCCATACCTTCACAAAATATTGATATGTAATAAATCGACCATGTCCCTCGACACCTTCTGCATATTCTTTGTATACGTTGTAGATTTCTCGTCTTGAGAAATTATTTGGAATATATATTGTCTCTCTATTTGGCATACACTCTCCATGCTTTGAAAAGAAATATTTCATCCATGACATTGCAGTATTTTATAATGGCCCAAACTGTCATTTATGACGTACTTCTTAATAAAATGTGGGATCCTTTTCCAAAGTTTCTTGGATTCTTGAGAGACGAAAATTACCCATCGAATGAAACATTTTAAAAGCCTTTCTACAGATAAATAAAGACCCAATATGACAATCATAACCTGGCAATGTAGATTGCATGCACCCCACTAAATATGAATTTTGCATTCTTTTATTCATTGACAAATATCTCTTCCTTTTCTCTAATGGAAACTTGAAATCCATATGTTTCAAGCAATCTTTTTTACAACATTCACTTGAAATGAGAGCACTGATAGAACTTCTTCTCATCAAATATTCTACTCTACCCCTTGTATAACTAGAACATCTTGGATTGATACGAAAAGGTATGCTCTTACTCCTCAATACAATATTTCCTAGCAACATCTCCATCATTGGATCATCATTTGTATAAACATTTTCATCATCATTCGAAGTACTCTTATCCTCACTATGATCATATATGCTTTTGAAATACTGACTTGGAGGATATTCTTCATCTTCCCCTTCTTCGGTGCTACTATCATAGTCCTTAGAATTAGGACTAAGTGGAAAATTTGACTCAATGTTTATTGGATATTCTTCATCATGTGCATTGTCAGTGTTGCTCTCATAGTCCATAGGATTAGGACTATGTAAAAAATGTGACTGTTTACTCACTGAAAATTCTACATACTGCCCTTTGTCACTGCTATTCTCATAGTCCTTAGGATCAGGACTAAGTGCTTCATCTTGTCCTTCGTCACTACTGCTCTCATAGTCCTTAGGATTAGGACTAAGTGGAAACTGAAACTCTTTATTTATTTGAAAATCTGCATCATTGTCTTCATCAATTCTGCTCTCATAATCCATAGGACTAGGACTAAGTGGACATCATGACACTCTATTCATTTGAAATTCTTCATCATTTTATTCATCATTGTTGCTTTCATAGTCCATAGGATTAGGACTAAGTGGACATTGTGACACTCTATTCATTTGAAATTCTTCATCATGCTCTTCATCATTGCTGCTCTCATAGTCCATAGGATTAGGACTAAGTGGACACCATGACACTTCATTCTTTTGAAATTTTTCATCATGCTCTTCATCACTATTGCTTTCATAGTCCATAGGATTAGGACTAACTGTACACTGTGACACCCTATTCATTTTAAATTCTTCATCACTGCTACTTTCATAGTCCATAGGATTAGGACTAAGTGGACAACATGACACTCCATTCTTTTGAAATTCTTCATCATGCTCTTCATCACTATTGTTGTCATAGTCCATAGGATTAGGACTAAGTGGACACCATGACACTCCATTCTTTTGAAATTCTTCATCATGCTCTTCATCATTGTTGCTCTTATAGTCCATAGGATTAGGACTAAGTGGACATTGTGACACTCCAATCTTTTGAAATTCTTCATCATGCTTTTCATCATTGTTGCTCTCATATTCCATAGGATTAGGATGAAGTGGACACCGTGACACTCCATTCTTTTGAAATTCTTCATCATATTCTTCATCACTGCAGCTCTCACAATCCATAGGATCAACGCTAAGTGGAAACCGTGACTCTTTATTTATTTGAAATTCTTCATCCCCTCTTTCATCAGTGTTGCTCTCATAGTCCTTAGGAATAGGACTAAGTGGAAGATTTGATTTTTTATTCATAGTGGAAGAATTTATGTTATATTCATCAATATTAATAGAGTTGTTACGCCATGAAGATGTTGATGCTTCACAAAGTGAAACTTCATTATCAAAAGAATCCATTCCTTTCAAACAGAAGAGGTTGAATGATACAAATGTAGACTCTCCTAATGATAATATATAGCTTAAAGAACGAAAATTCCCCCCAAAGTTTCCCTCCAAAAATTTTCGCCAAAAAATTTCCTTCCAAAAATTTTGTTCCATGTATTTCCCTCCATAATTTTCTTCTACAATTTATTGAAAAATTTTAACTAAAATTTTCTTATGAAATAAATCTTTTAAATTAAAATTGTAAACTAAATCTTTTACCTAAATTAATTTATTACTTAAACTATATAATATTTACCAGACAAATGAATGTTTTTTTTAATTTGTATTATACCATCTAAAACAAATTAATCCCACATTCACCGTGCTGTAAAACAATTTCATAATGTTCGTTTTATCATAGTTCCCTATATTGCCATAGCAAAATTTACATGTTAATTTTTTTTATAAAAGCAAGGACTCCCACATTAACCATATGTAAAACAATTCCATAATTTTTGCTATATAATAGATTTCATTATCACTATTCCTCACATCACATCAAGGTTTTTTGAGGTTTGTTAAAAGACTTGGAGAAAATTTGTGGGGCAGCTACATTGTTGTCAACAACATTTTCAATGGAAGATTATCGCATTTGAAAGGTTAGTTTCTTTTTTTCCTGTGTGCAAATTTTAAAATTAAATAAGTTTAATGAAATTTAATTTTTTTTAGAAATTAAAAATTTCAATGATACAGATTTACCCACAATGTCGTAGCGGGCGTGGTGGGCCCGATCATTCTCTTGGCGGCCTACCGGGGCCATGGGGGAGGGGCGGCGGGGCTAGCTTCCCAGTCCCTCTGCCCCACCCCAACGGCCTAACGTCGATCAGGGCCGAAGCCATTGGGCTGTCGGGGAGGGTAGGGTGGCTACCAGCCCCACCCAAACCTGTGCCCAACGGCCTACTGGGGGGGACTAATTGGGGCAGCCCCCTGCCTAACCCTGGGCCATCATTGGCGTGGCGCAGGCTGTTGGTCCGTCGGGGTGGGGTAGGGGCTGGGGTGGGTGGGGGACCGACGTTGGCCGTCGAGTGGTAAGTGGCTAGCGTCTTAGCTCCCTGCCCACATCTCGATGGCCCAAAGTCGGCCCGGTGGCCGGCGATTCCGGGGTGAGGCGTATGGGGCTAATTTTTTAAGTTTCTTATTTTTTTTTTTTTTAATTAATTGTTATCTTTTACAAATTAATGTCATTATCCTTTTGTTTGTTTGATTACACTATTACTTTTTTGTAATTTATTGATTTATATATGTGTCTTTTTTTGCAGGAAAATGGCATCAAAGAAGATTTCTGTGAATCTTTCTAGACCAAAGACTATTAAAGGTGGATCCTCAAAAAGAATTGTTGAATGAACCAAACCAGAGCTAATAGCTACAAATCTTTCAAGTGCCTCAAATGACAAGAAAACAATTTCATACTGGAAGAAATCAAAAGAAGTGAAACTTCCAGAAAATGTATAGTATGTGAAAGAAAGAGAAAGTGGAGATGTGCATATATATCTATATGTTAATATACCTAACGATAGTGGAATTTATGAGGTGCTGGGAAATTTCATAGACATGTGTTTGGTACCGTACATTGAAGTTGTTTATATACTTACAAAACTGCCCAAGTCATATGAAAGGATTAAATATTAGTTATTATATTCATTGTATGACACGAGAGAGGTATCTACAAAGTTGTGTAAACAAATTGTAAATGAGAATACACAAAATATTGTAAGTATTGTTATTTATATTTGTGTTTTTCATTATTGTAACCGTCTCATTATATTTAATAACTTAGTTTTTATTGACATATGATATTTTATTTGACATAATTTTGTTGAAAGTGTTTCAATTATGTTGGGAGGGATTCATTTCATAGAGCGTGATATTATGAATGTTGTCAACAATTTATACTCAGTGTCAGAAGAAGATTTGGCAAATAAGAAAAAGGTAGTAATTCATGATGCTACAAAACTACATCTAAGGGAACAGAAATAAATGTCTCTAGTGGATAAATCTAGCAAAGGTAGACAAGTTACTTTTGAAGATGAGAAAGAACTAACACTGAAGAATATGTTGTTGTTACTGAGGATGACATTAGAACTGATGTTAGAAAGGATAAGAGTCATAAAAGACCAAAAGTAACAATGCCCAAGAATAAATATGTTCTAGTTAATGATGAGAATGTTATGAGGAAGAAAAGTAAAGTTGAACATTCTCAAGTAGTCATTTACCAACAGTGAAGATCCTAGTAAAACTTCAAAATAAAGCAGAGAAATCATTACACCAAGAGATGATTTAGAGGATGGCATTATTAAAACAAAACAAAATTACATTCAACAGAACTTGACAAAGAGAAACTTAATTAAGGGTGGTCATACATTTCGGTTTAATGTGAGACAAATCTATAAAGCAACCGAAGGACAATGTAAATATCAAATTAGAAAGCCACACCACCTGCATGTTCACAACTTGAATACATTGATGAGGTACAATACTTATCCTCATGTGGTTCGTTATGTGCTTCTTGTTAATCCAGTTCAAGTTCCCAATAAAAAAGCATTTGATAAGTCAAAATGCTTTAAATACAATTATTATGTGCTTGGGGGGAACCATTATGTAGAAGCTCAAAGACAATTGATGGAGGAATATCCCAATAACCCACATTTTGAAACAATGAAATGTATCATTTATGTTGGTTTATCAGATACAAAAGCAAAGTTAGTGGCATGGAATCATAATTTAGATAATGAATATAGGATGTATATGACTTTCATCCAAAGTGTTAGATTTATTCATAGTGAATTTGAAGAAAAATATGGTGGGGATAATATAAATGTTACTGTAGATTTCCAAAAAGAATGGTGTATGGAAATAAGCTATCAAATTGAGGAGAAAATCAATTCAAAAGGCGACAGAGTAAATACTGATTTATTCAGAGGTATTGATAACATTTTCCATTTGGCATTTAGAACTGGAGAGATATGGGAATTGATTAATGAGATTTTTAGCATGTGGGAGAACATTGGCATTAAAAACCAGAAGGCCAAAGGTCTAAACCATTGGTATGTAGCAACAGCGAATCTGGCCCTGAAATGAAGCAGCTTCCAGAAGATATGAATATCACACCTTAGAGAGAATTTCAAGGAGAGAAGGATGAAAAACTTGTCAAAGCAATATTATCTCATGTGAGGTCAGGGGAATTATCATTAGAGGAAATGTCTGAGGAATTTCAAAAGTAATTTTTTTGAATTATTTTTACTTATTTCTAGATTATAATTTTCATTTAAATATAACATATTGTTCTTGATAGTATTTGTTATAAATATAATTATATTAACTTTTTTATTTTATCTATGTAGTCACAAAATTTACATGAAAATACAAGAACAAATGGTTAAAATTTTTAATGAATATAGTTGGGATGATGTTGTATGCAACTATCTAGATTCAAGTTCTACATCAACACTAAAAAAAAATTATCTTTCATTTAAAAATGTGTGTTGTTTTATAGATTCATTTTCTCATCTGTTTATACTATTTTTTTTTATAACTTATACATATAATTTTTTGTTTTATTAAAGATGAGGAAGGATGCAAATGGAGCACCAGATAGTTTCAAAACCTTTATTGAAAAAATTAAGGTCGAAAGCCTGAAGAAGCAGCGTCTTAGGAATGTTGAACTTGATCCAACTCTTACTCATTTCATTTGGAATGGGATTGACACTATTCAATATCAAGTAATACAAGGCGATTGTGAAGACATTGCAGATATTCTCCATGGTTTCAATATCCGAAACATTGACTATGATAGTGACCCTTATACTTATCAACCTCTTAGTAAAGTGGTTGCAGGATTTCTAGAAGTCACATCATCACCATTATGGAGATTTGTGACATTTCTTTCAGACATTTCTTTCTTGAAGCTTGACCGTTATTGTCAAGCTTCAAGAGGAAAACAAACTCAAGGATGCAGTTTACATGGTAAGACGTTGAAAATGTATACTTGATTAATGTTAAAAAATTCATTTATGTACAAGTTAATTGAACTTTTACTATTTCATGTTACATGCAAAAGTCAAATCTTCTTAACTGTGAAGATCAACCATTTATAAATGATTGTGAGTTCATCCATATTAATAGTTGGGGAAAAGATGATAGCTATATGTCTATGATTTTTAATTCGGTAGATGGAAAGAGTCATAGCCAAGTACTGGATTATAATGCTATTGTGATAAAACTAACATATGAAGACAAAGAAGCAAAATGAGAGATAGTTAACATTTATCAAAAACCACAGGTATTGATTAACTATCTTATAGACATATGTTTAAATGAAGGAGATTGGGTTCTAGATTAATTTTCTAGCTCAAGTAAGTTTTATTATATGGAATTGAATTTCAATATCTTCCTTATTAATTTATATGTCATTATAATAATTTACTTCATTATTTCTTTTGTGCTTGATAATTAGGTACAACACTAGGATGTTGCCTTCAAAAATGAAGAAATTGCATTGCCATTGAAAAAGATCCAGTACAGTGCAATTTTATTCAGCAAAGAATCAATGCTCTTCAATTTCTTCCAAAGGCAATGCAAGGAATTAGGTTGAAGAAAGGGGATTTTAGTGAATCACGTGTGGCAAAAAAGGCAAAGGAACCTCAACCACCATTACATGGAATCATTATAAAGGCATTCATTGGGAGATTCGCAGACATCAAATATCCATTAGAAGAGGAAAATGAGCAAAATGAAGTAGAAAATATTGTGGAAGAAGACAATGATAAAACTCTAGAGGATGAAGAGTTTTGATTATGTGATATTGTTGATTAAATTTAAGTTATGCTTGGAAATAAAGCTCATTTTTTGTAACTATTAATTAGTTATACTTGTAATGTTTTGACTTTGACATTTTAAGAGAAGAATAAGCATTCAATTAATGTTTTTATGTGTTCAATATTTGTATTATGTGATTTTCGCATTAATTTTTATGTTAATCATTATTTTTTGAAAAAAAGAGTGATTATTATTGTTATTTTGACATGAAATTCATTAAAACAAAAACTATTATTTGTTAAATTTTTCCTATAAAAATTGTGATTTTGACATGTCATTTCTAGCAAAAAACTATCAAAATGTGTAATTTTTTAATTATATTTATGTTGAAAATGGTTATTTTTATGTCAATTGTTAAAAATTGTTGTTTTTTAGAGACAATTATTTGATATGCATTGAAAAATTAATTAACGATCTATAAATATGTAGAATATCGAAACTTTAAAATATCGACCTTCTTCTTTAAATATGCAAAACAATAAAACCTCACTACATATATAAAACCTCACTACATATATATATATATATATATATATATATATATATATATATATTATATATATATATATATATAATATATATATAACCGCTTCCAAATTTGTTAAATTTAGAAAAATAATTATTATATCTCATACATTAGAAAATTTGAAGTCAAAAAATAGGTCTTTTAAAAAAAAGCCTAATGCAGAATCACCACTTTTTTAAATCAGCATGCAAATCACTAACATTTTAAAAAGTAATGTACATAAAAAAATTTAAAGTGCCAAAAACTATGCTTAAAAAAAAATATGTGTATTCTGCATCGTCCCTTTTCAAAATCGGGTCACCTTTTTGCTACCTCTACGAAACGGGTAATCGTATCAGTTCCTGTTTCAAAGTTTACATTGTTACCTACAAAAGAGTGGGTGGCTGATATTTTCACCAAACCTCTCCCAAGAGATTAGTTTGAATATTTAAGGCAGAGACTGTGAGTTGTTCCTCTTGCCTCTCTCCACTGAATCTTCCTTATAGAGGAAGAAATGCATCTTGTACATTCAACATATCAGACAAAGCTTCCAGGTCCATAGGATCAACAAGATAGGTGAAGATTGTTGACAAGGGGAGTAAGGTTGCAGGGGGATCCCATTAGTGACTTTTCCAATGACGTCAAAGGGGGAGAATTATGGTGATCAAACAAAAGAACAAGAACTTCAAACAAAGACAAATATGTATTGGTGATCAAATAAGAGAAGCTTTCTACAGAAAGGTGAAGTGCACCACAGCAGTACTACAAAAGAGGAGTGAATTCCAGGGGGAGTGGCATCAAAAGAAGGAGAAGGAGAGATATGAAACACATCACATTTTTCTCTTATGGTGCTAATTTTGTTTGATCTTGGTGTTTTGATTATGTGATATTGTTGATTAAATTTAAGTTATGCTTGGAAATCAAGCTCATTTTTTGTAACTATTAATTAGTTATACTTGTAATGTTTTGATTTTGACATTTTATGAGAAGAATAAGTATTCAATTAATGTTGTTATGTGTTCAATATTTGTATTATGTGATTTTCACATTAATTTTTATGTTAATCATTATTTTTTGAAAAAAACAGTGATTATTATTATTATTTTGACATGAAATTCATTAAAAATAAAAAAATAAAAAACTAAACTATTATTTAACCATTTTTTGTCAAATTTTCCTATAAAAATTGTGATTTTGACATGTCATTTCTAGCAAAAACATTATCAAAATGTGTAAGTTTTTAGTTATATTTATGTTGAAAATTGTTAGTTTTATGTCAACTGTTAAAAATTATTGTTTTTGGAGAAAAGTATTTGATGTGCACTAAAAAATTAATTTAACAATTATTAAAATATGTAGAATATCGAATTTTAAAAATACCAACCTTCTTCTTTAAATATGAAAAACAATAAAAACCTCACTATATATATATATATATGATATATAATATATATATATAATATAGATATAGATATAGATATAGATATAGATATAGATATAGATTATATATATATATATTATATAGATGAAGAAGAAGAACCACTTCAAAAATTGTTAAATTAAAAAAAAATATTTTTTCATGCCATTAGAAAATTTAGAGCCAAAAAATAGGTCTTTTAAAAAAAGGGCTTGATGCAGAATCGCCACTTTTTTAAATCAGCATGCAAATCACTAACATTCTAAAAGTTAATGTACATAAAAAAAAAATTAAAGTGCCAAAAACTATGCTTAAAAAAAATATGTGTATTCTACATCGCCCCTTTTCAAAATTGGGTCACCTTTTTGCTACCTCTATGAAAGAAGTAATTGTATCAGTTCCCGTTTCAAAGTTTACATTGTTACCTGCAAAAGAGCAGGTGGCTGATATTTTCACGAAACCTCTCCCAAGAGATTAGTTTGAATATTTAAGGCGGAGACTATGAGTTGTTCCTCTTGCCTCTCTCCACTGAATCTTCCTTAAAGAGGAAGAAATGCATCTAGGACATTCAACATATCAGAAAAAGCTTCCAAGTCCATTGGATCAACAAGATTAGTGAAGATTGTTGACAAGGGGAGTAAGGTTGCAGGGGGGTCCCATTAGTGACTTTTCTAATGATGTTAAAGGGGGGGAATTATGGTGATCAAACAAAAGAACAAGAACTTGAAACAAAGAGGATATGTATTGGTGATCAAATAAGGGAAGATTTCTACATAAATGTGAAGTGCACCACAGCAGTACTACAACAAAGGAGGAGTGCATTCCAGGGGGAGTGGCATCAAAAGAAGGAGAAGGAGAAATATGAAACACATCACATTTTTCTCTTATGGTGCTAATTTTGTTTGATCTTGGCGTTTCCATCAATTCCAAATGGGGAGAATGTTAGACATGTTATCATTAATGGAAAAGGTATGGAAAAGTTATGGAAAAGGTGATGAAGATAAAATCAAAGGACAAGTGGATGAAGGAAAAAGTTAAAGATGATCAGCATGGAGAAGCTGTAGAACTTTGAATACATTTCTAGTATATAAGAACACCTCAAGAATAGAAAGAACCCACTCATATGAGAATAGCTCTAAAACAGCCCCAAGGGTTAGCTCAACTGATCGAGTCCCTGTTGCTAATTACCTCGCTGATTAGGAGGTCACAGGGTTAATTCTCCTCGACACCCTTGAGGTTAGGCCTTGATAGTCTGGCTGAAGGGATTTAAAAGATTCCCTTTGGGGTTGATCTGACTAAATTTTTTGTGGATGTAGTGGCCACCCATTAACCACCTCTAAGAAAAAACAGAGTAGCTCTAAACGATATTTCCATTAGTATATTGAAGTCAAGAAATGGCCTCCTGAATCAGAAAATATCAACAAGTCAAAGGTGAAACCCTAAATTCAAGGTGATAGCTAAATATGGCATGGTGGTCTTAACTAGAGATATTTTTGGCATTTGGTCAAAGCTGGCAGAGTAGATGGAGAAAGGAAAATTGGAAAACGATTGTTCAATAATAGGTCTCTCTAGTGGCAGATCTAGCACAACACACCCCCACTGACCCATCGGTGAAATTATGCGGGACCTAGCGTGCTCGACCATTAACGACAAGGGGGGGTCCACTCTGGGTGGTATTTTATATAACATCAAATTTTAGATCAACGATGGAGATTAATAGTGGATCCCACCCCCTCTTTACCACCTAACAACTCAAGGGGTTTCTACAAACCACTAGCAGGTTTTCATGACACCCATATGATAGACGATGTGACAACTGGCGGGCTATACAACATGACACTTGAAGTTATATGGTGACACAAGGTGGATAGATGCAGGACCAGTGGATAAATAACAAGGGACTCAACGACAACAACGCACAAGACATTGATGCATAGGTGCCAAGCATAGTTCAGCCCTAATAATGTTAGCAAGGTGATGTGGCGCTAAATACTAGTGACACGTGGCATGAAGTTATGGAATTTTTGGGTGCGCAAGTAGGTCATTCCTATGTGACACATGGACCACTCACTAGAGGACAAGTGGCACATGTGATGTGAGCATGACATCATTGAGACGAGTGCAGGTCAGAAATTTGATAAGGTCTCATGGTTTTAAGGCCAACGTCATGTTTTAAGGTTGTATAGGCTACGAGGCCAATGTAAAAGCGCTTGGGCACAAAATTGGAAGAAAATGTTATAATTGGCAGATTATTTGGCAAAGTATTTGTCATTATTTCCATATTTAGCAGTTATCCAAATTTGGAACTACACTTAGAAATCAAGCTAAACCTTGTAATATGCCAGAATGACAGCTAACTCAGAAATTGAGTTATAAACCTCATGCAGAGACTAAATTTGAGTTGCACACATACAAATAATTGATGTAAACATGTTGAACATCAAATCAACAAGAGAATACTTGAAGAAATTATGACAAGAGATGAACTTAGCTAAAGTTTTAAAATGGAAAATTAGGACATTAAGCTCAGTTATTCTCAGAGAGATAGCATATTAATGACTGAACATAGTTCAAGCTCGTTGAGAAGAGAAGTTAATAGAAGATTCATGCAAGAAGGGAAAAAGGTTGATACCTAAAGTTAACTAAAAGGAAAAGAATCTAAAATTAGAAAACAAGCAAAATACTTTATAAGCATAATCGATTGAACAATTTTGTAGGCATTGTGGACAGTGCGAGTTTGGTTGGGTTGATGCTACAAGAGTGGATGGTGGATTTACCAATAATCAGAGATTGATGAAGGTGTTTGTGGTGAGTGTTTGGTGTGAAAAAAATAATTGTTTGTGTAAGGATTTTTCCTTCATTATTTGAGTATGAAAATTGTATGAAAGATGAATCAATTAGTTTTTTGCAAGTTATAGCTTGTAGATCAAGGGTTGTATCTCCTTCCAGTAGTTGTTGGTAAATGTTTGGGTGTTGAAGCTCCTTTTAATAGAATCTGATAAACTTAGGGGTTGTAGCTACTTTTAGTAGTAGCTGATAAATCAAGGAGTAGTTGTTTCCTATTGGTTGTAGCCAGAGAACTTTGTAATAGCAATTTGTAGCTTTCCTTGTGAATAAATTTGAAGAATCTATGTGTATCATTTGTGCTAGTTATGTTGATTCCTTCCATTATTATTTGAATTAATTGATGAAGAGTTTATTAGTGTCCTCATATCATTGAGAGTGAAATATTTTTTTTAAAATCCTTACAATACTGATTCACCCCCCTCCCTTAATATTGTCCTAGTTTCTAAGATAGTTGAGTTCATTATACTACCATACAGAAATATGAAGTTAGCTCTGCAATTCAAGAAATATATTGGCATCTATAGGAATCTACAAGTCTGTTGCACCATCATGAGAGTAATCGCATACCCATCTCATTGTAAACACAAAGGAATACATATTCCTCATTAATAATGTTGATACACTCATTATTGTGTAACATATTTAATCATCATTCAAGTGCGACAAGTATACACATAGAACACAGGTAAACAACTTATCTTACTAATTGAATGAGTGGAAACTAAGAGAGGGACTTCAACTCTCTTACCAACCATAGGCCAACTACACAACTATTATTTCTTATAGTTTACCACCCCTGAGCCAAATTAAGATCATAAAAAGTGAAGTTATCAAGGGAATTCACATCAATCTAGTTAACATGCACATGGGAATATAGAGCACAATGTGCCTCCACCTGAAAACTAGAATTCCAAAGTACATAGTGCCTCCACCCAAAGAACGCTTCAAGGAATCCAAAGAACATAATCATCCACCCAATCAATCACTACAGGAGTTCAGAGCCTACAGTATCTCCACTTGCTTCACACTTCAAGATTCCAAATCCCATAGTGCCTCCACCTATCAATGTAGGAATCCAAAGCACACTATCTCTCTACATCACATGCCTCCACAGGAATATAGATATTTTGGCCTCTACCTGTTAAACAACATACAGGAATCCAAAATAGTCTCCAGTGATCCACCTAATAAATCACACAAGATTATAGAGAACTTAGTTTCCACCTATTTCACCCTTCTCTTTTGAATGATTTCTACATTTACTATCTAAGCATGCTCTTCTAATTTCATTCACTGCACCTTTTTTTTCCCAAATTCTTGTTCGCCTAACATATTTTCTCCTACACATTCTTTTTTTGCGTTTGGACTAGAAAAACACATCCCATGGGAGTAGGTCCGCTCATCCTTTTGCTGAGGCAGCCATTCTCTATGTTAATTCCTACACCAACTTGCTTTTAATGCCAAGGAGATGTGGGTGGAAATTAAATGCAAAATTCAAAGTTGGCTCTTCTCCCCAGCCATTCCCAAGTAGCTTCTCCTCCACATACTTTGAATATATGTCCTCCTCTCATCCCTATCATCATGTATAATTTATATCAATTTACAAGAATAGTTCATATAATAAAATTTACATGAGGCTGGAAAAAGCGTCGTTACAAACCTCGCCCCATTACAGGATCATTATCCTTGTTGTTCTACATCCAAACAAACAATTCACAACGAGATTTATATACAAATATCTCTCTTTAAATTTACTTACACAACAAAAAAATGGGTATGATACCTTCGTTGGCTTATCCATTTCCCAAGTGGCTTCATCTGCTCCAAAGTGCTTCCACTGCACCTTGACCTTCATGATTACTCGATTCAAGAGTGTGATTTTTCCCTGATATAGAATGTACTATCATTCTTGTTGGAAGTCTCCCCTAGATTCTACTCGTTTCACAGACCAATCAACAACATGATTAGCATCATGCACATAATTTTCAAGAAAATAAATATGAAAAACATCATGGTCCTTCATTGTGGATGGAAAGGCTAATCTGTGGGCCATTGTCCCCACTCTTTCAATAATCTGAGATGGTCCATAAAATTTGGGTGCTAGCTTTGCACAAAACCCAATTATCGGTGAACTTTTCCTTGGTCTAATATGGAGATAAAAATGTTCCCCCATTTGGAATTCCTTGTTCATTCTCTATTGATCTAAATAACTCTTTTTTTGTCTTGAGTTGTTTTTAAATTCTACTTAATAACAATTATTTAATGAGTTTCAACAGAACAGATCTCATTCCATGTATCGCCTCCATATAGGGAAGTTATGTTGAAATTAAACTTTTGTGGTTATTTCTTGGAAAATTATGACCCGGATTATCCACAATACTTTTTTCATTAAATCAACATTTCTAACCCCAAAGGGGATCCATCATGAGGATAGAAAATGAGTTTCGAGAGAATAGATCTCATTCCATGTATCCCCTCCGTACAGGGAAGTTATGTTGAATTTTAAACTTTTGTGGTTATTTCTTGGAAAATTATGACCCAGATTATCCACAGTACTTTGTTCATTAGATCAATGTTTCAAACCCCAAAGGGGATCCATCATCAGGATAGAAAATGAGTTTCGAGAGAAAAGATGTCATTCCATGTATCCCCTACGTACAGGGAAGTGTTGAAGCCCCGAAAATCGATTCAACAACAAGGGGGATACCCGCTCGGTCCGTACCTTGGTTGGCAACTCCTTTTCCATTTGGTATAGCGGGTCTGACTAGGGATAATGGGACCAGTTTCCCAATTTGTGTGTGTGTATAACATTGATTTATGTTTGTGGCTTTAAAAGATTCTAAATGAGATAATCTACTTATAATTCTAATCTATTGATATGCAATTGTATTCTAAAAAAGCAACGATATCTAATATCTATACTAACCTGGGGTAAGATTTTTCCGTTATGCGATCTAAAATGATTTCAAATAACAATTGGTAATAAAGATCATTCAACTGTTATAAGAAAAGAATTCAATATAGATGAACTACTTCGCATAAAAAGTTAGACGAAAAAGTTGTGAGAAGCATATCGCATAGTAAGTTGTTCACATATCAAGCACAAATAAATAGCTATCACCGTACAAAAGTGCCAAATGATAACTCAGGCATTCAAGCATTAACATATAAACAACTGAAGTTAAATATCACTCTAACACAGGAGATAGAAACAGTTCAGAGATAGAAGTACCATTTATAACTAGTTCTACTCATGAGCTTCAAGCGATAACGATTTATCTCTTCTTAATCCGACATCAACTAAGAGTACAGAAGTGCAACATCAGTAGCAGATATCAGATGCAAAAATCAATAAACCCTGTTCCATTTATTCACCAAAACCTCCTCGGATGGTGCAAAAGTGCATGTTCTGAGGACAAGTTTTTGGTAAATTTCTGGACCCTTCTCTAAATGCATGAAAAGGGTTTAAATACTACTAACTATGTCTAAAAATAACTTACTTACAAAAATTTAGGATACGGTTTAAATGACCGTCCTTTTTCTAGGCAAAATAAAATAAAACTATTTCTAAAATTAAATCTAAAACTAACTATTTCTGTATTTTCTCCTTAATGTCGCAAGCATTCAGCATTTGCTTGATATGAGTCAGTTGGCTGACTTCAGCCTTTAAATGTGTTGCAAAATGGAATCAGCAAGAGCTGGCACCATCTTTTCGGTATTGGGCTTAGAGGAGACTGAGCAATTAGAGGCTTCCCATTTCAAGAAGTTTTACCCAGCGATGCGCGATTAGCTAATCGCGCATTGGAAACTGCCTTTGTTTCTTAATCTGGGCTTCCTTAGTGCGATTTTCGCCTCTTGCGTGTTTTCTTGTAGTAGATGTAAAGTTGAAATTTTATGAAAACAATAATTATAAGAGCTCTTGACCTTGAGCCCTAAACTGCTTGTCTTGGTATCAACGCTGTCTAATATTCCTTTAACCAGTGCAGGGGAGAATTTTGGGCCTTGTCGCTCTCCGGTGCAGGAATGAACAAGCTAGCTCTGCGATTGATGCTTCAAACGACCTTAATAAGCCTGTAGTAGACATAAATCCCATTACTTTAGGATTTATTTCCTCAAATAGATTATGTATGCCTTCCTAGGTGAAAATACCCACGTTTCTGTTGCATGTTGTGTCTTTGTGCAAGGGTGCCTTTTCTCTGTCTTCAGATATCAAAGCCTCGCCTATTTTCACCGTAGTTTCCTATACACTGCTTTATATAACCTTTTGTCCTTCGTTCCTGCAATTTACAAGTGAGGTGAGAGTAATGACAATAAATAACGACGGGAATGCTTTGACTGCCGAAGACATTTAAAAATATGCCACCATACGTGAACTCGCTCTTTTATCAAAACTAGATTTCATTAACAACTGGCAACTACTTCATTAATGAGCATTTAAAGCACATAACCATTCTCGTTTAATGGAAACACTTTGCCTTGAATAATGAACCAGAAAAATTTGCGATGAGACGATGCATTGCATAGTCGCAATATCGCATGATCGCTCTTTCATTCTTTCGTAAGATCTCTTTTCTACTTTATCGCAGATATCACGATATCGCATGGTCGCATTATCGCAAACTCGTAAGTATGCGCATTTCGCGTTTAATGTATTTCTTGCGAGGTGCGATTTTGCGATATGCGATATCGCATATCGGCGTTTTCTGCGGTTTTTCAGCATAAGTGTGTTTTAAAGCATGCGATGTGATATATATGTTTTTAATATGTGATGTCGCATTGCAAAGTCACATTCTTAGATTTTTGGCTTGTGGGGAGGCATCCTGTTATCTTTTCCATGATACAATATCCTTTAAGGAGTGATTTTGTCTTCCCTCATCACAAAACTTAAGTTTTTTTTTAGATATTTTCAAAGGTATTTTCTTAAGTTTACGATGGTAAGTTTTATTGAATAGGAAATACAATCACTAATTGATTTTTTGAATTTTAGCTAATGGTCCCCATATATTTAGTATTAGTCACAACACTAAATAAAAAGGGGGGTTGTTGGTGGCCACAACAGGTCAATAAATGCTAACTAGATCACCTGGTAGGCAATCTTGACTATAGTAAGCAACATAGTAGCTTAGAATGGCTCAATCTCTAAGGGAGTATGCACCACCTAAGTATTAGGAGACCCTTGAGATACAAAAGTGCCCAGAGAAATCATACAAATAGTAATTGTACTTTGTGGGATGAATGGTAGTGCTAGTGTAAATGTACACATAAGCGACGAGTCCATGAACATCCCCACACCAACATTATTGTAAGCATTTTGGGAACCATTAATGAATGATTTTTCATACCATTGTTGGTCTTATTGGGCATGGAATATTCCAATTAGTTGACAGTGACCACCTTCTATTGAAGCCTCAAAAATCATTGCGACAACATGGGGGAAAACCACCTGGTTCGAACCTTGGTCAGCAGTGCATTTTCCGTTTGGTGTAGTGGCTCCGACTAGGGATAATGGGACTAGTTTCCCATAAAAGATTTTGATAGTGTTGGTGGGGTGATATATGGAATAACGGGAGAATGGTTGAGCTAAGTGTAATCTAATCTAACGAATAAACACATGCATATATCCTAGTTTAACACTATTTAGCTATAAATATACCTAGGAATTAAATATAATATGTGATCTACAATGATGTCCTACAACAATTGGTAATATAAATCATTCAACTGCAATAAGAAGTGAAATCGTTTGACAGTAATCGTTTTGGATAAATAGTTAGACAAAACGATTGTGAAAGATATATCATATATAAAATTGTTCATGCATTCAGAATAAAGTCAAATCCAACATCATACAAAAGTGTAATAATGCTAAACTGTAATTTAGACTTTCACACATAAAACAATTTAAAGAAGAAGTATTGCCTGATACATAAATAAAACAAGATCATAAGATAAAAGTACCATATATGACGAGTCTTTTTCATGTGTTTCAGCAATATTAATCCCATCTCAATCAATCCAACACATTCTAAGAGTACAAAAGTGCATTTGAGTAGAGCATGTTAGATATTTGAAACAAAATAGATCATGTTCCATTCATTCATTCTTCTTCTTTTTTTATTGATAAGTGGGTGAATCCTGAAAATCACGCTTACCCTATCGCTGAGAGGCCACGACTGAGGGGGCATCTAAGCCGTCAAAGTTACCCGGGGATCGCACCCGGCCTGAGCCGCACTAGCGGAAACCATGCTAGATTTTTGGTATTGGCGAGACTAGAACCGGTGACCTTTGCTTACAGAGCGCCTTAACAACACGCTCCTTCACCGACTGTTCTAAATCTCTCTGGTTCATGTTTCATTCATTCAATCAGAACCTCCTCAAAAGTATAGAAGTGCAATATTTCGCAGAATGTTTCTGATAAAACTTATGGACCCCACTCTAAATGTATGAGAGGGGTTTAAATACTAAACTATAGGTCCTAAAATAGATTATTACAGAAAAATAGTTTAGGAGGTTTAAACGATCTTCCTTAGATTATGCGAAAATAAAACTAAAATAAAAATAAACTAGATGACTAACTCCTTTTCACTTGATCTTTGAGATCACAAATATCTATCATAGGCTTGAGTTGAGTCGATTGGCCGATCACAGATTTTAACTACGCAGCAAATATAGCGTCTGTTAGGGTTGGCACCATCTTTTGTGTTGAGGTTGTTAAGCACCTCAAAGTCATCCACTGACTCTATGGTTTTACTAAAAACTGCCAGTATGCTTCCGAATTCATCCTACTTAGTTGTCTCATCACCTTCTCCTTTTCCTGCGCTACCTGCCTCCACTGCTACTTAAACTGTTTTACATTCAGAATAAATCCTGGTACACATTTTGTAACCAGGTTGGTCCCATGCAGATTTTCGTTGATGGCTTCAATTATGTTGTTTGTTGCTATCGTTGTTGCCCTTTTTGCTTGCTTCAACCGAGAATCCCAATCTGTGAAAAGGATGTCTTTGTGAGATTCCTCCAGCTTTGGCAGATCAACCTTTCTCCCATCCTCTGATTCTTGCTAGATGATAAAGTCAAAAATCCTTTTATGGATTTCATCATACTCAAGTCTCATGTCAACAACTTAGTTTGTTAACTTATCATTGGTTTCACAGTAAGGACTTATCTGTGAAATCTTTTGGCAAAGTACTTCCTTCTGCTGCATTAGTTGGGAGTTAAGACTGAGCGCTTCCTTTATGAACTCATCGATTTACGAATTATCCTTAAACTTATCTGTTATAGCTTGTATCCGTGCATCTCTTTTTGCTAGGTTGGCCTGATGTTGTATTCTCATTTGTTCAAATTCCTGTTGGAGCTAGGCTACTTGTAATTCTGCCTGTTGATTGGATTTTTCCCAAGCTAATTGTTGTTCTAAAGGAAGAATTCTTTGTTCTTTTTCCTTAAGCAACATTTGGAGCTTTGTCGCTTTGTCAATAGTTTTTATGGCATAGGCTCCTGCTTATTGCGACAATTTTGTGAGATTTCCAATGGGTTCATGGGGGAGTCCTTCCAAACAATGTCCATTGGTTCATTTTCGGAAGTTGTAACAGTTATAGCGTCCATATTTATTTTCCTCCTCTGTCTCTTGACTACAACTTTGTGGGCGGGACTATAAAATATATCTAGTGGAGGTATTTCTTCAACTCTCAAAACGATTTATGAAGTGGGCGTAACAGAAATGATTTCAACATTCTGAGTGTCCTTAACTCCTTCCTCTGTCATTTCCAAATTTGACTTGTGTTGATTATGCTTAGGAGTTTATATCTCATATGTTTGCTTAGGGTTTGAATCTGTGTGAAGCTTCTTGTTGAACTATTCCCATTCCTGTTCCAAGTAAATAATTGGGCTCTTTCTTGATTGAGTTGATGCAAAGATAATTTCTGTTTGTTTCTTTGTTGAAGTTTGCTCGATTATTTCCTCTGTAGTTCTAGTTGTGTCCTTTTCGGACTCATTATTTGTATGTCCTCCTCCATTTTTGAGATTGCTGCTCTGACTCATGCATAGATATCTCTTGGGTCTCTTCTTCAGAGTGTTCTTTGGAGTTGTCATCCAAGCTTACACTGGGAGTTGGCTCCCTTATTGGTTCTATCTGCAATAGGTCCAATTGGACCTTGAATAATCTTTTCTCCTTATACACATGGAAGGTCTAAGATCATATTGTGTAAAAAGTGTTGATTCCAAATGCAACACTTGTGAGTATGTTTCTACCTATAAGAAGAGGTCATCAAAGGGGTCCCCTTCATGGGTGAATGGTTTTACTTTCACCATAGTAGTAAAATTCTTAACAGTGTCATCGAGGTCATACTGCCTTCCCAGAATGTAGCTAATTTCAAAGATTTAATAATATTTGCTTCTTTTCATGCATGTTCAAAATCATGTAGCGCAAATGCACCACATTGTAATGGAAATGTAGGCCAGTTGGCCTTCTCCCGCTCTTTCAGTCCTCTACTTAATCCACATTCCCTTGCTATTTGGTAAGCTATTTCTCTAGTCAATAATTTGTCGGGCACATAATATGGGAGAACATGTAGTAAAGAAATGCTCCCAAATAATCTGATATAGGTAAATGTCTCCTCCCCAAACCATCTGGCTACTGGCAAGATTTCCACTTCGGCCTCTTTAGAAAACCTAAGGGTAGTTCTATTGTATCTTTCTTTATGGATGGGTAGCATGACTCCTTGACAGATTTTGTAAAAATGGGGATGAAACTGAGATTCCCACAAAGTCTTATGGTACACATGGACAGGAAGCAGATCTTGAACAATCCACTTCCATCCCATAATGGGAAATTTAGAACTAAAATAGATTGAATCCATTACAAAAGAACTCATAAAAAATGGGGGATAAACCCTTAAAGAGGGACTTCTTTTTCTCCTATATTGCATAATGGCCTTTGCTAAATTATCTGACAAAACTTGAGCCTAGTTCATTATCGTTGCATTCATGGATGCATCTATTAATGGGAGCCATTCCAGGGAAAACTTGGTGCTATTGCGTTTACTGAACAATCTACATAGCATTGCTGCTGCGAAACTAGAAGGGGGGGAAATGGATGTCGTAGAGTACATACCTGTTTTATCCTTTTTGAGCTTGCCTTCATTTGTTGTCCAGGTTTGGGTGACATCTGCTGGGTCTTCATTCTCCTTAGAAAATTTCTCAAGGAACTATTTATTGTAGAGCTTTTGCGACTTTGGTAACTGGTACATGATTAGTAGGCTATCTGCTAAAAAGGACCCCATGATCTCTTGTCTATGATTCCTAAATGTTCGGTCTGCAATGTCTACCTTGTCAATTACCCACTTGACCATGTTAGTAGATCGGATTATCTTTTGTTCTGCAGCTATGCAGTGCAAGAAAGAGCATGGCCTAACACCGTATCGAAATAGGAGGCATCAGATGACTCCTGGGAATCTTTCACGACCTTTGTTTCCAGTGGCCTTAGGTGCTCTCCTTCTAACAAGTTGTACATAGCCTCTCAGGTTGTAGTTCCTTCGTCTCTACTACACGTAGTATCAGAGAAAAGAGGAATCATTTCTGATTTCTCAGACGCAGCTACCTTTCCCTTCTTATCCATTGTTTCCGACAATGCTCCCTATAGATTTTTCTAAAAATGGAGCAAAGCGGAAGTTATTGGATAAACACAAGTAAGAATGACAATGAGAATGAATGATACAGATAACCTGAAAAGGTGACAAGAAAGGAGTTTTAATCAAACACATATGAAAAGATAACGTATCATGTCGAGCCATTTTTTTTCATAAATGTCGTTAACCTATATTAAATAGCCACTAATAGTTCCTTATTGCTACTTTTATTACTCATTAATGTATCGCATCGTAAAATGGGAAGGATGGCTTTGAAGGTGGCAGACTTAAGTTGTGAGAATGTCAATTTTGCGATTGCAACGCAATGTCGCAAATCGCATTTCACATGTTTGATTGTGCGCTTTCTTAAAGTTCCTTAAGTGTGAGGTGCGGGATAAGCAATGTGTTCTTCATTATTTAAAGTTATTTACCTTATAAAGCGCTTTTCATCACGTGACAGACTTAATCATAATTTTATGATATTAGGTTTTATCGGGTCCAGGCTTTTATTGCATTTCACAACATCGCATAGTCCGTAAGATTGCAGACCTTTCTTACGTGTTCCAACGCGATGTGATAAGATTGACCATCTCATCACAATATCGCATTTCGCACGTTTCAACATGCTTCATGAGAGTGCGCCCTTTGTGAATCACGATATGCAATATGAGCTTTATTTTAATAGGAAATGTCTTAGGTCTTATTTTTAAATGAAAAGCCTAATGATATATGAGTTAAGTGCGATGATTCTTTTGATCAATTCTTGCGAGTTTTGCTTGTTAATAAGGCTTTTGACGCACTTGGTCCAACGATATGCAAAAAGGCGACGATTACTAGCTTTCAAAGGGTTTTGACTTGATATCTTGCTTTATTCCAAAAAGCTTAAAAAAAAAGTGTCTAAATGCTAAATTTCTTTTTTCAATGATTTTATCATGGGTCCCCATTTATTAATAGAATATTATCTATTGTTCCAATAAATGGGGGGGTTGTTGAATAACAAAACAATTGGTGATTCCTTGGAAGAACCAGTTACCTCTGACATTTTTTTTGAAATTTCTAAAAACTTTCAAAAGTAAAGGTAGTTCGGAAAAATAAAAATACATGGAATACAAGATAAGCAAAAAAAGAAAAAGAAAAAAAAAAGGGTCTACTTAATTACCATCCATTTGATTATCCTCTTCAATATGAAAATTGCTTACATCAGTCATTACTTGGTTTTAAAGACAAAAACAGGGGACTCTCGCAAATTAGCTTTTAGATGTACTCAATTATCATATGTAGAGCCTCTGTTGCCAACATGTGTCCATAGCCTCGACAGGGTTACCTTTTAACCTTAAATGATTCAATATCCAATCTAGGTAAGAGTGCAATTTATAAAGATAAATTCAGATTCATATACTTACTTTCTTTCTCATTCTTTTCTAAACAATTCCTTTTTCTTAAAATTTTCATTTTCTTCTTAAAGGTCATTGTCTTGGTTTGGTGGCCAAAATTGACAATGTCATTCACTGGTTGTAACTTTAACTGAATAAGCTGGCTCGTGATGAAACCCCTTGTCTTTTGATTAACATAATCTCAAGCCATTACCCTGTATGCAGTATTGGTAATGTCGGCTTGTTACTTCCCTATGATCATGGTAAGTCGGCTCTTGATGAGACCTCTTATCCTTTAAGTTTAAGGATATTTTAGAATTACACTCTAAAAAGTGAAAGCTCACTAGATGGGGAGAATCATTGACTCCCTAAGAGTTTTCTAGACGGCAATTATAGAGTTAAAGATGCTTCTCTGTTGAGAGTCCTTGCTTTGTTATTAGAACAAAGGTTCTTTTACAAAGTTGAGTTTTATCGAAGGACAACTAATTTTGGGAGAGGACAAGCAATTTCAGAGAGATAAAACTTAGCTTATGTTTCAAATGTAAAAATCATCTTCTTAACATCTCTACTTATACAAGCAAAAAGTCAAAATATAAAAGACACTATTTACAAAGGTCAAAAGTAAATGTTGGTTCAACTTTTATTTTCCTAAAAAGTAAAGGCAATAATATAGAATGAATAGAAGAGATTATCTTCTATGAAAAATATTTTTTTAGAATCTGCCCATTAACAGACAGAGAATCTCTCTTGCCTGATAAATCTTGCAATAAAACGGTTGATGGGCCTATTTGTTCGACAATCTGAAATGGGTCAAGCCACATTGTTTGGAATTTGGTATGCTTACCTTTTTCCCCGTGTGATTTATCCCATTTCAATTCTAGGTCTCCGAGCTGAAAGGATTTTGAGCTTACATAATTTGCATCAAATGAAGATTTGACTAACTGTTGATGATGTGCATGTGTGATTTTGGCCTTTTCCCTTTCTTCTTTGAGCTTAAGGATTAGTGATTGTCTTACTTGCATAGAAGAGGAAGGGGTTTCTTCAATCAATTGAACTAGGGCTACAGAGGGAATAGCTACATTTGTAGGGAGGATAACTCCTTTCCCATAGACCAAATTAAAAGAAGAAGTGCCTATTGAGGCCTTCTGTGTTTTTCGATCTGCCCAGAGAGAAAATATTAAAGATTTGTGCCAGTTTTTCTAACCTTGATCAATGGTTTGTTTGATGATTCTTATGAGATTTTTGTTTGTAGTTTCGACCAAGCCATTTCCCTGAGGATAATAATCAGCAGAGTATTTAAGTTTAAAACCTATTTTAAGAGAAAATTTTGTCATAGTATTCCTGTAAAATAAGATGCATTATCAAACATGAGGGAAGATGGTAGACCAAATCTGGTAATAATAAACTGATCAATAAATTCAATGATGTTTTCAAAATTGACTACCTTAAGTGGAATAGCTTCCACCCACTTTGTGAAGTAATCAGTTGTTGTAAGGATATATTTATGCTACTTTGAAGAGTGAGGAACAATCTCACCTATTATGTCCAGTCCGCAGAGTTCAAATGGTTGTTCAATGTTGACTAGCTGCAATGGTAATGCGGGTTTCCTTTGTCTCCCAACAGCTATTTGACAAACTTTACATTTCCTTACATAATCATGTGCATCTTTAAATAAGGTTGCCCAATAATAGCCAGCATGCAGGATTTTATATGCGGTTGTGTCACCTCCAAAATGTCCACCAGCTAGTCCATCATGGAGTTCCTACATAACCTTTTCTGCCTCAGATTTTTCAAGGCATCTAAGCAAAACAAAATCATAATTTATCCTAAACAACACATTATTGATGATTTGATATTGCCTAGCTTTTAACCTCAAAGCCCTTTTTCTTTTGTAACTTAGTTGTGTAGGGGCATATCCATTTTTCAAATAAAATATGATATCAGCATATTTGGATTCAGTGTCGTTGAGGCTTAACTCATATACTTGTATATCATCACCTGAATCTTGTAGTGCTGGTAAGTTGGATTCTCATGCTAACATTCTGCAAAAACCTTTACCTTTTACAATTTTGGCTGGTCTGATCTCAATGTCATATTCTTGTAGTGTTGTTACCCAATTTGCCCTTTCCTCACCTACATCTCTTTGTACTAATAAATTTCTCAATGCTGAGAATGAGACTACTACCTTGGTGTGAGTTTTGAGGAGAAATGGTCTGAAATGCTTTATTGATTTGAAAACAACGAAAGCTTGTTTTTCAACATCTGAATAGTTTAATTCAGCCCCCTACAAATTTGAGCTAAAGAAAGAAATTTGTGCTTCGGCTTTGTCATCATTGACATGTGTTAATATAGCTACATATGATTTCTCAAAAGCAAAGGTATATAAAATGAAATGATTAGAAAAATTTGGGGTTTCTAGTGAGGGAGCATCTATGATTGCTTGTTTAATCAGATCAAAGGCTTCATGCTCAATATGTCCCCATTTAAAAAGAGATTTTTGCTTAATCATAGATTGGAGAGGTAAAACAATTCACGAAAAGTCAGGGACAAATCTTTTGAAAAAAATTATCTGACCTAGGAAAGATTGCATGGATTTCTTGTTTTGAGGTAAAGGGATTCCAGAAATTTCTCTTATCCTATCAGGATCAATGTGAATTCCTTCTTTGGATACACTAAATCCAAGGAGCTTTCCTTCACTTAAAGTAAAGAAATATTTTTTGGGATTGAGAGAAATTCCATACCTCTGACAACGCTCAAAGATTTGTTTTAAATCCTTTAAATGATTACCATGTCTTTTTGAGTACACAGGTATATCATCTAAATAAATTACCACTGATTTATTAACCAAGCCTTTGAAAGCTATGTCCATGGCTCTTTGAAATATGGCACCAACATTGATTAACCCAAATGGCATCTTTTGACAGGAATAGGTGCCCCATTTGGTTCGAAAGGTAGTCTTAGTCAATCATCTAGATGTACTAGAAACTGATTATAACCTGAGAATCCATCCAGAAAAGACATTAGTTCTAAGCCTGCAACTGATTGCAGTCTCTATTCCATAGGAGGTAATGGGAAATTGTCCTTCTGACAAGCTTTGTTGAGATTGTGAAAGTCTATACATATTCGAATATTACCATTCTTTTTCTCATGGGAACAAGGTTGGAAACCCACCTTGAGTGCCTGACAGGAAATATAATTTTGGCTTTGAGAAACTTATTCAATTCGGATTTGATTTGATTTTCTAAATTCGGATGGATCTTTCTTAGCTTTTTTGCACGGGTTTTTTATCAGATATCATGGGGATAGTATGTTGAATTATGGAAGTGTCATACGTCTTAAGGTCTTCATAGTTCCAAGCAAAGACATTCTTGTATTTCTTCAACAAATGAATGAAGGTTGATTTTTCATCTGGTGTAAGACCAAGTCCTAGATTGATATTCTGAGGCTTAAGGTCAGCTTCAAGATTAACTAATTCAAACCTCAAAGTTGAACTTTAGAGTTTTGAGTTAGTGGGTTTTTTGGATCTGTCCTTGAGATCATATAAGTCCTCCAGCTTAACCACAGACTTAGGGATGGAATTTATAGTCGTTTCTTGCTTAAGATGGGAGTCATATTGATCTTCATATATTATCTGGTCATCATAAGAGCCTTCAGATGTTAGAAAACTTATGATATCCGGATCATTATTAAAGACTCGCCAGTTGGTGATATTGTCGAGAATAGAAGGCCTACAAATCAATTCAATGGAAAAGCAATCGGGGCTATAATCTCCTGGTGGAATGAGCTTGGATGCAACATTAGCCAAAAGATCGGCACTTGCATTTTGGAGTCTTGAGATAGGGGAAATATTAAAAACTGTAAAGTGAGAAGTGAGGTCATGGACTAATGATTGATGATGTTTCAAATGTCGAGACAAACATTGTATAGTATTTCTTACCTACTTTATCACAATTTCTGAATCTCCAAACACTTGAAGATGTTTGATATTAAGGCCGATGGCTTTATACAGCCCTTGAGCCAATGCTTCATATTCGGCAGTGTTGTTTGTGCATTCGAATTCAAGCGTGCATGCTAACATATTTTTTTCCTCTTCAGGGCTAACTAATATGCATCCTGCTACAGGTTTATCTACAAAATTTATACACTTAGAAGAATTTGTTTGAGAATAATTTTCAACTTGCGATATAACATAATTTTCCAAGAATGGTGAAGTATTTGCATTAAAATTTCCTAGAAATGATTTAATTGAGTAGTCTCTGATGATATTGCTACTATATGTGACTGGCTCATTCTCTCCCTCTAATTCTGTAACAATACACTTTTGATGTTTTTCGTGGTCAACCCTTATTTGATTCAACTTGCCATTATAGGGAAGCCACATGTGGGACCAATCAGTTGCAAAATAGCCATGAACCTTTTCTGACCAGTCTTTGTTAAGGATTAAGCCGTAGAACTCGGGGATATTAGCCACAAGAATGTCAATAACTTGACACACTTCCGGGGTTTGATGAGAGTCTAATAGTGACTTGATTGAGTTCTCCTAGAACTTCGACTTGGGATCGGTCTAACTGCACAATGCAAACAACAAATTTTTGGGGCTCTACATTTAATTTTGCACAAACTGTTCTTGGTAGGATGTTGGATGAAGCTCTAGAATCGAATAAACAATTGTGCAGATTCTTGTTGAAAACTTCAAAAGTCAGAAGAAATGGAGGAGTGTGGGATTTGGATCTTCCTCCTATTAGAGAAATATCAATAGGACCGATTCTATCTAATGAGGTATTAGGAGGCCTTCCCATTTCTTGTGCGTTTTTTGATGTTTTAACTTGATTAGCTCATGGAATGTGATGTTCGTCCTAGTAATTTTCATATCTTCTACTATGTTGTATTCCATTTCATCAGACACTAGCAGGGTTTTAGCTGAAGGTGAAGAATTTGTTTGAGGAGGAGTGGTTTGAGTGGATTTAGACAAATATTTCTTATCTATTGCCTTGTCTTTGGGGGTCGAAGTTGATACCTTCTGCTTTGGATTTGTTTGTGGAAAATCAACAGGGCTTCTACTCTTGGTTGCAAAGGGTATTGCTTCTTGTGCTTCTTCATTGGGAAGGATAAAATCCCACGTTCATTATAACTTGACTACTTCTTCATCATCTGTTTGTTCTTTAGTTGTTAAGACTTCTTCTTCCTCCACATATGATTCAACATTCGATATAGTGCTTGGAGGCTTAGTATCAGAGGAGGGATTTCTTTTGTATGGTCTGAAACATTTATTTGAGGAAGTCTCTGCTACCTGTTTCTTGATATCAGCCATTTCATTGGACATGGTTTTAAGGACTTTTTCTAGACCTTCCTTCAAGATCAAAAGGATATTTAGGTGGTTTTTTCTTAGATTTGTCGCTAAAAGTAACTTTCTTGAATTTTCGTTCTTCTAATGCATTTTTCTTATCTAAGGCTAAAATACGTTTTTCTACAGCTATGGCTTCTTTCATGTTTTCTGCCAAAGTTGGTTTGGCAGCTCTATCGACAAAAATAACTGTGTTTGAGGGAAGGGTAGGAATGTACCATTCATTTTGGACTTCATCACTGGGCTTAGATGTCATTGGGATTTTATTCAATAACTTGTTAAAATGTGAATTGAAGTCCTTAATCGGTTCTCTAGGTTCAGCTTTCAAGTTGGAGAGATCATTGATAAGAGTTTCTGTTGATCCGTCATCTCCAAACTTGGTTAGGAACTGCTTTTGGAAGGCATCCCAACTATTAATGGAACCTGATGGTAATGAAAAGTACCATGATCCTGCTGATCCTTGTAAGGTATAAGGGAGTAATCTTACAATTGATTATTCTTCCACCTCTTCATTGAGGTTTATGGACAACATAAAATTGTTTATGTGTTCTTCGGCTGGTAATCCATCATCAGGATTGAACTTCAGTAACCACTTTTCTAGATGGGTGGGCAATGGATATAAGGGTCCCACCATATGAACATCTCTTAGATTTTTCCATGGCCTTTGTGGGTTTTGAGCCATCGTAGGTATCTATGTAGAGGAAGATGTCCCTGTATTTTAGGTGATTGGGTAGAGGAGGCTTGTGCTCCAGTACCAGTGTAAACCAAGATCTGGAGTTGTGAGGTGGATGGTTGATTTTGTGATGAAGTGGATGGAATGAATGAGGATGTTTGAGGTGATGATGAGAGAACCTCACCATGGGATTCAGATTGTGTCTTCTTAGCTCTCTTACAGTTTGGTAGAGAGAATTCAAATGGGGGGATCCCAAATTTTTCACTCTGTGCTCTAGTTAACCTTTGAGATGAGGGAAACTAAGAAGAAACACTAACTTGGGATAAATCAGATTCTTCTTGAGATATTGAAATCCCCTGTAACTTATGGATCGAAGACTAGGTGGGTGATTTCTATAGAAGAAGATTGATATGACTTCTTTGAGATTACAGTAGTGGATTCTAAAGGTTTCTTTACAACTTCTCGCTTAGGATTTGGAGATTTGGAATGTGATCGTGAAGTTGGAAGAGATGGTGAGGGAGTTTTACTTTTAGAATGGCCTATTGATTTGAATTTACTTCCCATTCATAGTTAGGCCCTCCTTTTAGCACCAAAATGTTGAAGCCTTGAAAATCATTGCGACAACATGGGGTGAAACCACCTGGTCCAGACCTTGGTTAGCAGCTCCTTTTCTGTTTGGTGTAGTGGCTCCGACTGGGGATAATGAGACGAGTTTCCTAGAAAAGATTTTGATAGTGTTGGTGGGGTGATATATGATGTAACGAGAGAATGGTTGAGCTAAGTGTAATCTAATATAACTAATAAACACATGCATATATCCTAGTTTAACACTATTTCGCTATAAATATACCTAGGAATTAAATACAATATGCGATCTACAATGATGTCCTACAACAATTGGTAATATAGATCATTCAACTGCAATAAGAAGTGAAATCATTTAACAGTAATTGTTTTGGATAAATAGTTAGACAAAATGATTGTGAAATATATATCGCATATAAAATCGTTCATGTATTTAGAATAAAGTCAAAGCCAACATCATACAAAAGTGCAATAATGCTAAACTGTAATTCAGACTTTCACACATAAAACAATTTAAAGAAGAAGTATTGCCTGATACATAAATAAAACAAGATCATAAGATAAAAGTACCATATATGCGAGTCCTGCTCATGTGTTTCAACAATATTAATCCAATCTCAATGAATCCAACACATTCTAAGAGTACAAAAGTAAATTTTAATAGAGCATGTTAGATATTTGAAACAAAATAGATCATGTTCCATTCATTCCATCAGAACCTCCTCAAAAGTACAAAAGTGCAATGTTTCGCAGAATGTTTCTGATAAAATTTATGGACCCCTCTCTAAATGCATGAGAAGGGTTTAAATACTAAACTATAGGTCCTAAAATAGATTATTACAAAAGAATAGTTGAGGAGGTTTAAACGACCTTCCTCAACTTATGCAAAAATAAACTAAATGACTAACTCCTTTTCACTTGATCTCTGAGATCGCAAATATCTATCATATGCTTGAACTAAGTCGGTTGGCCGATCGCAGATTTTAACTACACAACAAATATAGCGTCTGTTAGTGTTGGCACCATCTTTTGTGTTGAGGTCGTTAAGCACCTCAAATTCATCCATTCACTGTATGGTTTTACTAAAAACTGCAAGTATGCTTCCCAATTAAGCTTGCTTAGCTGTCTGATCACCTCCTCCTTTTCCTGCGCTGCCTGTCTCCACTGCTACTCTAACTGTTTTACATTCGGAAGAAATCATGGTACACATTCTATAACCAGGTTGGTGCCATGCATATTTTTGTTGATGGCTTCAGTTATGTTGTTTGTTGCTATCGTTGCTATCATTGTTGCCCTTTCTGCTTGCTTCAACCAAGAACCCTAATATGTGAAAAGGATGTCTTTGCGAGATTCCTCAAGCTTCAATAGATCAACCTTTCTCCCATCCTCTAATTCTTGCCAGGTGACAAAGTCATAAATCCTTTTATGGATTTCATCATACTCAAGTCTCATGTCAACAACTTGGGTTGTTAGCTTATCACTGGTTTCGCAGTAAGGACTTATCTGCAAAATCTTCTGGCAAAGTACTTCCTTCTGCTGCATTAGTTGGGAGTTAAGACTGAGCGCTTCCTTTATGAACTCATAGATTTGCATATTATCCTTAAACTTATTTGTTATAGCTTGTATCCACGCATCTCTTTCTGCTAGGTTGGCCTGATGTTGTATTCTCATTTGTTCAAATTCCTGCTGGAGCTGGGCTACCTATAATTCTGCTTGTTGATTGGATTTTTCCTGAGCTAATTGTTGTTCGAACAGAATAATTCTTTGTTCTTTTTCCTTAAGTAGCATTTGGATCTCTGTCACTTTGTCAATAGTTGTTGTGGCATAGGCTCTTGCTTATTGTGATAATTTTGTGAGATTTTCATATGGGTCCATGGGTGAGTCCTTCCAAATGATGTCCATTGGTTCGTTTTCAAAAGTTGTAACAGTTATAACATCCATCTCTCTTTTATTCCTCTGTCTCTTGACTACAGTTTTGTGGGTGGGACTATAAAATACATCTAATGGAGGTATTTCTTCAACTCTCAAAACAATTTCTGAAGTGGGCATAACAGGAATGATTTCAATATTCTAAGTGTCCTTAACTCCTTCCTCTATCGTTTTTAGACTTGACTTGTGTTGAGTTTGCTTAGGAGTCTGTATCTCAGATGTTTGCTCAAGGTTTAAATCTGTGTGAAGCTTTTTGTTGAACTATTCCCATTCCTGTTCCAAGTCAATAATTAGGCTCTTTCCCGACTGAGTTGATGCAGAGACAATTTTTGTTTGTTTCTTTGTTGAAGTTTGCTCGGTTGTTTCCTTTGTAGTTCTAGTTGTGTCCTTTTCGGACTCATTATTTGTATGTCCTCCTCCATTTTGAGATTGTTGCTCAGAGTGCTCTGACTCATGTGTAGATCTTTGTTGGGTTTCTTCTTTAAAGTGTTCTTTGGAGTTGTCATCCAAGCTTACACTGGGAGTTGGCTCCCTTATTGGTTCTATCTTCAATAGGTCCAATGGGACCTTCAATAATCTTTTCTCTCTATACACATGGAAAGGTCTAAGATCATTTGGTGTAAAAGTGTTGATTCCAAATGCAACACTTGTGAGTATGTTTCTGCCTATAGGAAGAGGTCATCAAAGAGGTCCCCTTCATGGGTGAATGGTTTTATTTTCACCATAGTAGTAAAATTCTTAACAGTGTCGTCTAGGTCATACTGCATTCCCGGAAATGTAGCTAATTTCAGAGATTTAATAATATCTGCTTCTTTGCATGCATGTCCAAAATCATGTAGCGCAAATGCACCACATTGTAACGTAAATTTAGGTCAAATGGCCTTCTTCTGCTCTTTCAGTCTTCTGCTTAATACACCTTCCCCTGCTGTTTGGTAGGTTATTTCTCTCGCCAATAATTTGTCGGGGACATAATATGGGAGGACATGCAATGAAGCAATGCTCCCAAATAATCTGATATAGGTAAATGTCTCCTCCCCAAACCATCTAGCTACTTGCAAGATATCCACTTCAACCTCTTTAGAAAACCTAGGGGCGGTTCTATTGTATATTTCTTTATGGATGGGTAGCATGACTCCTTGACAAATTTTCTAAAATGGGGGTGAAATTGAGATTCCCACAAAGTCTTATGGTACACATGGACAAGAAGTGGGTCTTGAATAATCCACTTCCATTCCATAATGAGAAATTTAAAACTAAAACAGATTGAATCCATTACAAAAGCACTCATAAAAAATGGGGGATAAACCCTTAAATAGGGACTTCTTTTTCTCCTATATTCCATAATGGCCTTTGCTAAATCATCTGACAAAATTTGAGCCCAGTTCATTATTGTTGCATTCATGGATGCATCTATTAATGGGAGCCATTACAGGGAAACTTGGTGCTATCAGGATTACCGAACAATCTACATAACATTGTTGCTGCGAAACTAGAAGGGGGAGAAAGGGACGTTGTAGAGTACATACTCGTTTTATCTCGTTTGAGCTTGCCTTCATTTGTTGTCTAGGTTTGGATGACTTCTACTGGGTCTTCATTCTCCTTGCCAAATTTATCAAGGAACTGTTTATTGTAGAGCTTTTGCAGCTCTGGTAACTGGTACATGATTCATAGACTATCTGCTGAAAAAGAACCCATGACCTCTTGCATGTGATTCCTAAACGTTCGGTCTGCGATGTCTGCCTTGTCAATTACCCACTTGACCATGTCAGTATATGGGATTATCTTTTGTCGTGCAGCTATGTGGCGTAGGAAAGAGCATGCCGTCTCAAAATAGGAGGTACCATATGACTCCTGGGAATCTGTCGTGGCCTTTGTTTCCAATGGCCTTGGGTGCTCTCCTTCTAACAAGTTGTACTTAGCCTCCCAGGTTGTAGTTCCTCTGTCTTTGCTACATGTAGTATTAGAGAAAAGAGGAATCATTTTTGATTTCTCGGATGCAACTGCCTTTCCCTTCTTTCCCATTGTTTCTGACAATGCTCCCTGTAGATTTTTCCTGAAATGGAGCAAAGCGGAAGTTATTGGATAAACACAAGTAAGAATGACAATGAGAATGAATGATACAGATAACCTAAAAAGATGATAAGAAAGGAGTTTTAATCAAACACAGATGAAAAGATATTGTATCATGTCGAGCCGTTTCTTTTCATAAATACCATTAACCTATATTAAATAGCCACTAATAGTTCCTTATAGCTGCTTTTATTGCTCATTAATGTATCGTATCGCAAAACGGGAAGGATGCCTTTGAAGGTGGCAGACTTAAGTTGCGAGAATGTCGATTTTGCGATTGGATGCAATGTCACAAATTGCATTTTGCATGTTTGATTATGTGCTTTCTTAAAGCTCCTTAAGTTCCTACGGGACGCGAGATGCAGTTTAAGCAGCGTGTTCTTTATTATTTAAAGTTATTTACCTTATAAAGCGCTTTTCATCAGGCGACAGACTTAATCATCATTTTATGATATTAGGTTCTATTGGGTCCATGCTTTTATCGCATTTCGCAACATCGCGCAGTCCATAAGATTTCAGACCTTTCTTAAGTGTTCAGAGGCGATGTGATAAGATTGATCGTCTCATCGCAATATCGCATTTCGCACGTTTTAACATGCTTCGTGAGAGTGTGCCCTTTGTGAATGAAGATATGCAATACATGTTTTCTTTTAATAGGAAATGCCTTAGGTCTTATTTTTAAATGAAAAGCCTAATGATATCTAAGTTAAGCGCGGTGATTTTTTGATTGTTTTTCGCGAGTTTTGCTTGTTAATAAGGCTTTTGACACACTTGATCCAACGATATGCAAAAATGTGAGGATTGCTAGCTTTCTAATGGTTTTGACTTGATATCTTGATTTATTCCAAAAAGCTTAAAAGAAAGTGTCTAAGTGTTAAATTTATTTTTTGAAGGATTTTATCATCAGTCCCCATTTATTAATATAATATTATCTATTATACCAATAAATTGGGGGGGGTTGTTGAATAGCACAACACCTCCCCTTTATGGAGAAGCAAAGAACCCTAAAGGTTAAGGAGACCTCACTACATAGAACCAATTATGTCTAAGAAAAATATTGTAATATATTGGGGCATTGGTGACCTCAACTTCAACTTAGGTTGTCTTTTCACCTAACTCCATATATAATTGGTAACAAATCCATGACGCTTAAATTCATGGCCATTAAATGCCTTTAACATGGTGTTAGAATGCAGAACACATGGGGAGCCAATAAATATCCAACATGACAAAGACATTTTGCAAGTGGAGGCTCCTTCATCAATAACAAGTCTAAAGTAATTGAACCTAATTATGCCTAGTTGAATTTGAAAATTAATATAGTGGGAAAGCCTAGGCCAACTTTGGTTAGTTTCAGATGTAATCAAATGAGTGTCCAAAGGGTCCACCCTACCTATAACAAAGAATAATTTTTTTGGCTACATTGGAAAAAATTGTAGAACTTGAAGGTATGACATGGCACATGGGCAGGTATTCCATCAAACTGTAATTATGGGTAGTCTATGTGTTAGGATCATATGTAAACCTATGGAGCACACCCTTACGTCGATGAAGCATTGTGTCAAGTGAGAGCTTCTCTATTTGAATAGGTTCAACATGCTAATAAGTAGACTCAAGCACCGTATTTGAAGAAACACTTTCAATATCCTCATAATTATGAGCTCATGTTTGTAAATTTACCATCTCGTCACACATGTAAATGTTGGCATTTAATGAAGCACCCCCTTATTGAGGGTGATTTGTTGTTCCCCCTTACAGACGTGCATGATTCGTGGCAACCATCTATTATTGATAGACAAGGAAAGAAATTGTTAATATAATAGGTTGTCGTGGGGCTTCCTAATGGACAAAATAGCTATGAATCTCATCTCTCCCTAGGCACTTATGAGTAAGATGATCTCCACCACACAGCCCCTTGCTTAGTGAAATAGTTTTTCCTTTTAATCTTCTTCTTTCCTCCATAGCACTGGGGATTCGAGTTCTATGGATTGTACCAATATCACTCAAATGTTTGATTAGTAGCCATATTAGTTTGGGTGACTGACATGGGAGAAAGTGGATTTGAAAAAATGGACATTTAACTTAATTACTGACTCAACTAGCCAACTAAAGCATGGGATGCAGAAACAACAACACCATTAGCATGGGTTCTTGAGTTGGGTCTAACTAGATCTGTTAATGACCTCAGAGTTTGTCGATGACACCATGTTACATGGAACTCCCACGGTGAAGGAGGCGGTTGCTTACAGGGAAACCCTAGATCTCTTCAGCCAGGCCTCTGGTATGGAAATTAATTTCTCTAAATCAACTATTTTCTTTTTCAACACCCACCCGGCTGTTCAATCTCACTTAGTCCAGCTTTTAGGATTCAGGATTGGCTCCCTACCTTCGAAATACTTGGGAGCTCCCCTGACTCTCAAACCCTAGAAAAAAAGAGCATTGGGAGAAAATTCTAGCCAACTTGAAGAAAAGATGTTCTCACTGGATGAACAGAGCTCTTAATTTAGCGGGTCGACTCATCCTAACCAAAGTCGTCCTTCAGGCCATTCCGCATTATCTTCTCTCATTGCTCCCTGCTCCCAAAGGTATTCTGCAACAAATAAGAAATATCCAGCGATCTTTCCTTTGGAGCGGTAATGGTGAGAAGAAAAAGTGGGCTCTAGTTGCCTGGGACAAACTCTGCATGCCGAAATCAAGGGGGGGACTGAATCTAGTGGATCCAGGGGTAGTCAACCGAACATGTGGAGCTAAATTATGGTGGAAATGGATTGAAAACCCTACCTTATCTTGGGCTAGGCATTGGAAAGAAAAACATGTTCCGGACTGTGACACTCAGGAACTCATCAGACTGCAGGAAACCCCGGAAGGCTCACCCATATGGAATCATGCCAAGCGAAACAAGAATCTAGTTTAGGATAATAGCTTTTGGGAAATTCGTAATGGCAGGCTAGCTTTGTTCTGGGAAGATGCCTGGCAACAGCTACCCAAACTCGACTCTCCAGAATTGACAACCATAAAGAAAACTTATCAAGCTCAGGGTAGATACAAATTTAACCAGTACTAGCATCAGCACAGCACAAAAGAAAATTGGAGGGACTGGATAAACTTTAATCCTGAGAATACAGAGGTCAACAATCATAGAGCTCAACATTTCAATGAGCGCATCCTTAAAAGAAAGATCAGGAAAACTGAAGAAGATGACAAACTCAGGTGGGGTCTCAGGGGAAATGGCAATTTCTCACTGAAAGAAGCCAGAAATATATTAGAAAAGGAAGAACAGGGAGAGATCCTGCCTTGGTGCAACAAAGTTTGGGATAGTCTTCTCTGGCCCAAGATCAAAACCTTCCTTTGGCTCTTGATGAGAAATAAGACCCTAACTTGGGACAATCTGTGCAAGAAAGGTTTTGAGGGACCCTCTCGGTGCCCTATGTGTCTGGAGGAATTGGAATCACTGAACCATCTTTTCAACACCTGCAAATGGGCATCGCAATTATGGTGCTGGATGGAAGGGATCCTCAACAGCTCGGACCGACAGATAGATTCAATTCACAGTACTATTCTGAATTGGAGAACAGACTTCTCTGGTATACAAAGAGTCAATAGCATATGGAAATCGGCACCAGGGTTTCTACTATGGTCTATATGGAAGGAGCGTAACCGAAGAATTTTCCAAGATGAATACAAGAACCTCAATTTCTCCAAAGACAACATAATTACCAACATCCAGCAATTAATTCAAACCAAATGCAGAGTGGAAAGCAATGAAAAGCCTACAGCACTGGACTTACGGATTTTAAAAAGCTTCCGGCTGGAGGGAATCATCAATCACATTGTTCCGCAACACATAATTCAACCACCCTCACAAAGCGATAAATGGCAATGCCCACCGGTTGGAGGTCTCAAACTGAATTTTGATGGAGCGTCGCGCGGCAACCCTGGCATGGCTGGTATCGAAGGTGTTTTACGTAATCAACATGGAGATATACTGCATATTTACTACAAAGCGCTTGGGGAAAGCACTAATAACGAAATGGAATTTGTAGCCCTGGAACATGGTCTTAGAACTGCGAATTCCCGAGGCCTCCGTAACCTAATTGTGGAAGGAGACTCCTCTCTGGTCATTTCCACAGCTCAAAAATTGCAGAGGGGGATAAAAGCTAACAAGGCCATTAAGCACTGAAGGTTAGCTAAAGTAACTGAAAGCATTGCAGAACTCATGGAGGGCATGCAGGGTCTAGTCTTCCATGCGATCCGACGTCGAGCAAACAGGTTGGCGGATTACTTAGCGAACTGTGGAGTAGACAGTCAGGGAAGAGGATGGGACAGCTGTTGGGAGGAGGTGAATTGTCTGAATCTGAAAAATCGATGTACACAGCTGGCGCAACAAGACGTGACCAACACCGACCGGGCCTGACCGGCAACGGTTTATCTAACCGGCTCTGTCAAACGGAAAACTGGAGCAACAAACAGGTGAATCATCACAAGTGTGGGAGGATTGGACAGAAGAAGCGACGATCTTCAGTGCGGGGCAGAACCAAGCATGGGAACCATCAACAGGGTTCATGCCATGAGGTGATCCGTAAGAACCGTTTGGGAAGAAAGGACAGTTACCTCAAGCATAAGAGAAAGGCAATCAGAAATTCTTATGCGCCTGCAGGTAAAGATTATGAGAAACGTGTGAACACCCTCAACATTAATTGCAACAGTACTACTTCTCTCGTCCGTAAGGAAGGCCACTCTCGGGAGAATTCCATGGCTTCAGGCTATTTAACCAAGGGGTCGAACGCGGTTTCCACCACCTCAACCCTTAGTTCAGTTAGCACCAACAGCAAGCGAGTTCGTGAAAGGTTCTGCCGTAAGAGGTTTCATAAGTATAGTATGGATGCGCCTAGCTGTAGATGCGCGGCGACCAACCAGGATCTGCGCAATGCGCAGAACATGTATGTTACTCGAGCCTCAACAAGAAGCAAACAAAAAAATGCTGAGTTGGAGGCTAAAGTTAAGCAGGAAGAAGGTACCAAGCAGGAGGGAGCAGCAACGGATGAAGTTGATTGGCTGTGTGACCCGGGGACACCAACTAAAAGAGCAATGCAGTTCACGCGCACTAAGGCGGAAAGTTGGAGGATGAAAACTCTCTTGGCGAAAGCCCTGGAAATGAAGGACGCCGGCAAGCAGAACATTGAGAAGAAGCACCCTGCCCTGGATAATCAACCTGGTAATCCTTCCGCCAGCCAGGAGTCCTTGGACCGCAGAATCTCGGCTGTTCAGGAAGGAGTGGAGATGGTCAACAAGAAGGTCACCCTGCTCATCAGGTTGCTCAGGCAAACTATCAGCCTGGACCCTTTGGTGCAGGAGGAAAAGGTGAAGGAGGCCCAGAACTTCCAGTCCATGCAGGAGCTGCAAGACAAAGTGGACAAACATTTCCTCGACATGGGTCTGGACATTGCTAGCAGGATGGGTGGCTTCCCGCGTCCGGGTGGACTCCCTTAGGCCCCGTTCTCTCGTGGCTCAATTTTGGCTGCTTCGGTTTCCAGCCCGTCCTTCTGGTCTATCTCGTGTCTTTCTGTGTCATGTGTTGAATTCGGGTCTATGTTCAGTCTTTACGTCTAGGCCTTGTAAGTGCTTCAGTTTAAACTGCCATTTTTGACAGCTTTTTGACGCTCTCTCTATGCTCTTAAATCAGCCGCCCTGCATGGTGAGCTTCCCAGTTTTGTTAAAGGCACTTGTTGGCTTCTTTTGTTTATGGCAGCTTGCTTTCAATGCCTGTGCATTGCAAGGCTGTAATGGTTAACTCAGGTTTCTGTCTGCCTATGCAGACTATGTAAATTATTTACCTTTTTTTAATACAAACTTATCTGACTTACAAAAAAAAAGAGAATAGATAACATCTAGGCATTGGGCACATAAGATTCCCTACTCCTCGGTAATCACACCTAACATAGCAATGTCCTTATTAATAGGTGGCAACAAAGACTTAGTAAAATAATCCATTAAGAGTTCATTTGGAATTTTGGCCATGATGAACCTTTGCCACCTTCTCCATTTAAGGATGTGATGGGAGATGCATGTGGTAGTGTTTTAATGCAATGATGTAAATTTTTTAGCTTCAATCGTATACCTAATAGGTAGTTGAACATGCATTAAAAATTCCTCAACCAAGGAATCAAGGTGAATTTTTGAACTACTTGGTGATTCATTGTAACATAAGGAGACAATTTTTTGCATGATCTTGTTTAATTCGACTTGGTTTATGTGTATCTGTTTACTCAATCACAATCTCACATTAGATATAAGTTTTTTTATGTTTAATTATATTATTAACATAACTTGCATCATCTATGCTTTTACAATAATTCTAAGGATCTCCATCACTTATTTATCCTTAAGTATTCACTTTAGTATCAAAGCTGTTGGTGTGTGCATATGTGTTGTGAATAACCCACATACATAATATTTGTGAGATGGATATGATTCACAAGGCATAACGCAGAACACAAATTTCTTAATTCATAGGTTTGTTCTAGGAAGAAAGTTATCGAGTTAACATCTTAACATTTTTCCTTATTTAGTGACAAGGATTGTTGATGACTATGATATCATGTCTCATGGATAGTAGTTGTTATATATGTGTTGTTCACGTTATTTTGTGGCAATGATATATTCATATGTTGGAGTTTTATTCCACATTATCAAGATATTAGTGTTGGTCATTTCCAACATTATAAGTTTTAATTATAATTACAAACTTTGGTGTTTAAAAAATGTCAGGCCAGGCAGTAACTCCACAAAACAAACAACTGATTCGTATATTATTCCATAGGTAGGTCATTGTTATATACAATAGGGAGTGATTGTTCAGTTCATCTCC